>JACXGM010013765.1:0-22720 GCA_016801145.1 Umbra pygmaea | reverse complement strand
CTGCATTCAACTGCACATTCAAATGCACTTTTCTATCTTTCTCCCTTACCCGACCCATTGTGTTATTCTTGTGTATTTGTATTCATGTGTAACTCTGTCTGTACTTGCACCTTTGCTTTATCTTGGCCAGGTCGCCGTTTTAAATGAGAATTTGTTCTCAACGAGCCCACCTGGTTAAATAAAGGTTAAATAAAATAAATAAAAAACAATTTGTTTTTATTTCTCATGGGATTCATATTCAACTGTAGGTCATAACAGAATGGCACAATCATAAAACAAAACATGGCAACAAAGAAAATAATGAAATGACCCCTGTTCAAAAGTCTGTATACCCTCAGTTATAAATATGGTGTATTGCTCCTTTTAGCATCAATGACAGTGAGCAGTCATTTGTGATAGTTGTCTTTGAGGCCCTGAATTCTTGCAGGTGAGATAGCTGCCCATTTGTCTTGACAAAATCCCTTCAGGTCATGCAAAGTCATTGGTCCTCTTGCATGAACAGCACGTTTGAGATCTCCCCAGAGTGGCTCGATGATATTAAGGTCAGGAGTCTGTGATGGCCACTCCAGAACCTTCACCTGCTGCAATCACTGGAGGGTCAACTTGGCCTTGGGCTTATGGTCATGCTTATGGTCATGCTGGAAAGTCCAAGAGCGTCCCATGCACAGCTTTCGTGCAGAAGAATGCAAATTGTCTGCCAGTATTGTCCAATAATATGTTGCATTCATCTTGCCATCAATATTCACAAGGTTCCCTGTGCATTTAGAGCTCACACCCCCCCAAAATATCAGTGAGTATTCTTTTCACTATAGGCTTGTTGACACCTCTCCAAACATAGCTCTTATGTTTGCAACCAGGGTGGGAAATTAACTTTTTTGTTAATGCCAAAATTTTACCAGCCACTTTGATTTTTTACCAGCCACTTTTTCCCAAATTCAAATACATATAAGAAAACACACTAGCATATTCTATTTTGCTTCAACACATTAAATTCACTATTTATACATGTGAAATTAATATAGGTCAGTTACTAAAGGGACATTTAGTGAAGACAAGTCTGAAATTATTAATTTTTAGATGATTGACAAATTGTGCTAATCTGTTTGCTAATTGTATATCCTACTACCATATTTTAGTCAGCTACTTTTAAATCACTCATACAACAGTAGGCAGTATCAACTTTGAGAGGTGTAAAACTTTACTGTTGTAACACCTGACGAACGCCACAATATTTACGCATTTGTAAATTCATTTTCTAATAATCTGTTTGGAAAACATCTGGGATTACTAATAAAAAACATTGAAGCATTCGTTAAATGATTTACATTTTAGTCATTAGCAGACAGTCTTATCCAGAGTGATTAAGCACCATGGATGTATTAATAACTTAAGCACAGGGGCATTCTTCCTGGAGCAATTTAGGGTGAAGTGCCTTGCCCAAAGACAACAACATTTGGCACAGCAGGGAATCTAACCAGCAACCTTCTGACTACTAGTCTGACTCCCTAACCACTGAGCCATCTTACCCCCAATAATCACCCATCAAAGTTGCAAGTACTTCTTCAATAATGAAACAAAATATCTTACAACATTGAATATAATAAGAAACCATATTATGGAGATTTAAGATACTTGAATTAGAATCCGCTGTTTATAAACTAAGTTACAGTTGGACATTGCGCATGTAAATGTCTCTGGGAAAACGAGAGCGCGTTAATCAGAATCCAATCATTATCGCAGACTAAACGAGTGATTTGAGTGACAGCTGAATCATCCAATGAGCATTTAGAATTCGGTGCTGTATGTGTGTGATTTTCTTTTTTCGAAAACATAAAATCGTATCACAATCACATCAACTTCCCCATATCTGTAATTATACACGTTTTGTCTTTGACATTTTCTATATTGACTTAATCTAGTTTACTCGGGCTTAATACTGGAAACTAAATTGATTTGTTTTTTTCTGTAGCGCACTATGTTTATGGTACCGCAGCTAAAGGCTGGAGTTCTCACAGACTAGCTCCGCGAAAACCAATCAAATATGCACCTCGACAGAAGTGCATCTTTCTTTGTTAATGAGTAAGCTTCCGCAATTTTGTCAAAGTATTTATCTCCAATCCGAAACAAGTAATGTTTAAAGTAGCCGAATAAAAAAACAAAAAACGTATCATATGTTGTACATTTCACCCGCCATGAGGGCTGGTCGATTGGGAAAAGTTACCCGCCAATGTGAAAATCTACCCGCCATTGGCGGGTGGCGGGTGTTAATTTCCCACCCTGTTTGCAACCAAAAGGTTCTGTTTTGTTTTCGTCACTCCAAATGACAGTGTGCCAGAATCTGTGAGGCGTGTCAAGATGATGTCGGGCACGTTGTATTCTGGCGTTTCTGTGGCATTGGTTGCAGTAAAGGCGTCTTTCTGGCAACTCGACCATGCAGCTCACTTTTGTTCAAGTATCGATTTTAATTGCCACTTTAACCTGTGTGTGTCACTTTGTGTGTCTGTAACAAGGTCAAACATGTAAGGGTATGCAAACTTGATCATGGCCATTTGGGTGATTTCTGTTATCAGTATGGTTTACAAAGGAGCCAAAAAACTATGTGATAATTAATAGATTCATATGTTCACTATCCATACATTAGTCAGATTGCACGAACAGTCATATTGTCAAAATTAATGCTGAAATTTCACAATTTCTGCCAGGGTATGCAACCTTAAGACCACAACTGTACATCATGATAGTCAGTGGTTTGAGCCTGACTACGGGTTATCTGGCTTTCCCTGGACCTCCAGCATCAGGCAGCGCAAATTGGCATAGCGCCGCTCGGGATTTGGGATAGATAAGCCGAATCAACTACCTTCCTATGTGGCTCTCCAGCGATTCCTTGTGTACTGATCAGGCACCTGTCAAATGCACGGAAGCAGAGTTGGTGAGCATAATCATCCCATACATTATCTTACTAAAGGCTTCCATGTTGGATGAGCAGTGCAAAAATAAATGCCTGGCTCGGCGAGATGTGGTTGGATAAACCATGTGAGCGCCCCTCACCATCCCGCATCTGTCCAAGAAGTTACGGAGCTGCTGAGAAGAAAGGGTCAGTGGGAATTGGGAAGGGAAGGAAAAAAATGTATCATTAGATAAGTGTGACCAGGGCCGTTGTGGAATCGGAAGAGGCATTAATTTCCCTACAGCGAGTTGTCTTGGTGCTTTACTCCAAGCAGAAGGAGACAAGCCCTCACGTCCTTGGGCAAGGTTGGCCACCAGTACCTGCCAGAGAGGCAGCAGATCATGTTTAATGCCAGGATGACCGGAGAAGGGGGTGGTGTGGGCCCAGTACAAGAGCCTATCCCAGACTGCAGACTGCACATACTGGACTCAGCAGGGCATTGCACGAGGGTAGGCTTTGTGCGCAACACCTGCTGGATCTTGGTATCCAGCTCCCATACTACAAGGGCCACGATGTAGGATCCAGTTTGTTTGAATGATGCTGTCATCTACAGGCTTCTCCACCATGTTATACTGGCAGGAAAGGGCTTTGGCCTTCACATTCTTTCTGCATGGTACAAAAGACAAGGTGAATGAGAATCTGGCAAGAAACAGTGACCACCTTGCCTGGGGAAGGTTCAGTCTCCTCACCGCCCAGATATACTCCAGGTTACGGTGGTCAGTCCAAATGAGAAAAGAATGTTTAGCCTCATCTCCACACCATGAGAGCCTTGAAAATAGCTAACAGCTCACAATCACCAATGTCATTATTCCATTCTGCAGGCGTCAGCTTCTGCAAAAAGAAGGCACATGGGCGAAGTTTAGCAGGAGTACCTGATGTTTGCGAACCATCCACCACCATGACAAACGGACGTGACAGATCAGGATGTGCCAATCTGTATTCCTGGATTTTATCCATATTGCCGACCAGCTGACTCCATATATGAAGGTGATCAATTCAATTATGTTTCATAACAATCGGAGTCACTCGCAGGTATGATTTACTGATGCACCCAAAACACAGGTACAGTGAGCAAACGAAATTCCAATATACATTAATTTAGGCAATGGCTAGAGCTCTCGCCTAATCACAATGATAGTTAAACTCTTCTGCACAGAGGGCGACCACAAAATCGATAAAAATATTCACAAGGACATTTGGGCAGGGCAACAATTTTACACTGAGATAATGAGAACGTAACAAACAGGTGTGCTAAAGGGGAAGGTATGGTGTTGTCAGAAGACCGGTGACATTGACCACCAGAGACTCAACGGGTTAGCAGGGGGAGATTCAGGACAGGGGGACGGGACAACAGGCATCTGATTGCTTTGTTGGGATTTTGTTTTATCCTAGTCTAGCCATATTTTAGAGAAATTTTACCAATTGTATGGATTAAAGCTGTAGTGTGGAACTTTTACATATAAATGAATGTCCTTTACATTCCAGCCCTTGCCAAATCCGTTCACAGAATGCTAATTAAGCTTATAGCCGGCAGGTCAATTGCTCTGTATTTAGCAGTATACAGACTTTTTAAATTTAGTGTCTGTGGCAACATGTTCATGCCAGCACACAATGGAGTATTATTCCTATTTATTCAAGAGCACATTTTTTTAATTTGAGAGCATTTATAATACATTTTATGTTCAGGTTTTGTAATAATTTCCCTCAACCTTGCTTTCACACTTTGATTTGCTGTGCTTCTGCTCAAACTCTATGCTTGGACTCAGATATGTTGTTGTTGCTTGGACAGATTTCCTGCTCTCAGCTTCAAATCTCCTCCCACTCAAGCTGCTTCTGTGCGCTTGTGAATCTTCTCCTCTCGGATTTCTCCTGCACTCTCAAACAGGAATGCTGTTATTTATGTGAGAAAGTTTGTGTTTGTGTCTGTTTGTGTCTGCAAACCTTTGTGCATGTTTGTCACAAGGCTTTGTTGATGATGCCTACAAGCCCACATAGTATGGTCCCCTTGGCAGTTCTTCTTGTACTTGTCCTGACCAATGGCATGCCTGAGTTGACCAGACACATTTTGTTGCATATGGCAGACATTAAACTGTAATTTGTAATAACCAGTACTTTGGAGTATTGTGAGGATTAGGCAGAGAATAGAGACAGGAGATTTCCTCATCCCTTGTAAAAGAAACATTTGAGGGAAGAACTAAAGAAACCACAGATTTTACAATAATTAACTGATTTCAGATGAAGCTATTTACTATAAGTGCTGTCCTCCTAAGAAATTAAGCATTTGAATCAGGGAGCAATTCCAATTTAGATATCTTAAACTCTTTTAGTAGGAAAGCAATTTCACATTGGCAAAAAGATAATAAGACTTATCTATCCCAAATCCTGAGCAGGGCTATGCCAGTTTGCGCTGCTTCATGCTGGGGGTCCGGGAAAGTTGGAAAACCCATTGTCAGGCTCAAACCACTGATTATCATGACGTAGCTTGTCCTCCAATGCAGTGACTTAGACCACTACATGACACAAACCCCCAAAGACAATTTGTTGATATTTTAATAATCCAAAAATATACTGTATGTACATATACTGTATATCAAAATATGGTCACCTACATTATGCAGTGCATTGTTACACACCAAAGCACAGCCTAAAATGCTGAAATTATATAATTTTTTTGAATATATCATGAAATACACACTACTGTTATTGGAAGCTAGTTACTGAAACGTAAAGTTTTTTTCATTTTCAATGTCTGGACAGTGCCCCTTTAAATGGAAAATATTTAAGTTCACAAAAATATGTCACACCTCTGTGAAATTGGGCCATTTTAAAAAGAAGAAAATGCATTTTTTGTAATTACTCTAATTTGAAAAAAATTATTGTAATAATAAGGAGGTTTTTAATAAGCAGGAAATGTACACTTCTCTGTACAACAGCACATATGACACACTGGTTGTGAACATGGGGAGTTCCCCAGGAGTGTGTACTCAATCCTCTCCTGTACTCCCTACAACCACAAGACTGTGTGGCAAAGCACAGGTCATCCAACATTATCATAAAGTTTACTAATGTGTGTGTGTGTGTGTGTGTGTGTGGTCTGTTTTGTGTTTGTTTGTCTGTTCCAGCCCCAGAATACCAGTTTCCATTCACACCACGAAGGCACCTGTTTCCCAAGCACCAGTCCCCATCAGCATTCATCACTTTCAGCTGCTCATCTGTCACACCTGGGCTGATTGCTGCTATCACTTCTTTAGGGAGTTGACAGTGATTAGTCCTTTCCAGATTTTTGTACTATGCAGTACGTAAAGTCTCTGTTTTGTTCTTTTTTTACAGTGCTGTTTTTCCTTTTTTTCCCCTTTTTATAGGCAGTTTAAGAGCTGTGCCCTTATGGTGACGACTTATTATTTTGTTTACCCTGATTTTCTGTTCCTTCACTTTCAGTGCCTGTCTGTGATGATAATCCGAAGCCCCTAAAAACCTGCCTGTTTGCTCCACTCGCCTGACCATACTTCGCTGCCTGTCTCAGTGTCTACCGGTGATGTTTATCTGAAGTCCTTGGAAACCTGTCTGTCTACTCCTATTGTTCTGACCATACTTCGCTACCTGTCACTGCACCTATATGAGTTTGACCCATAACCCAAGCTCCCCGGGAACCTGCCTGCCATCCTTCTTGGTTATCATTATTATATTCTACAATAGACATCATAATTGTTGTTACTCAACACTCCATTGTCTGCATTTGGATTTACCATCTGTTCTGAGCTCCTAACCTTACCACTCTCTGAATGAAGTTAAAATACCCAAAAATATCCTTTAAAAAAAGAGCAGATTGAAACTCATACTGCAGTGGTGTATCTGCACCAGAGGCAGAAGATTGGAATGCTGGTTCACCATTGACCACTGAAAGAGAATATTATCATTGCAAGTCCTGACGCAGCTTGTTTCCATGACACACTCAGCCACTCTAAAGATGAGGTTTCACTTGAGTGGTTGCTGCTGTTGATTCATACCCAGCAAACCTAGCTTTAATCCACTATGAGGACCATGTCTTTATTTAAAGAAAGGGAGAGGCTGGGATCCAAGAAGTTAAGAGATACAAAGTGTGAATAGCGTTAAGATCAGAACGTGTTGAGACAAGCGTCTAGTGATACCCTTATGAAAGAGCTTGGCGACTAAGGAAAACATGTACCAGTGTTTAAATAATCTAGTTTTTACCTGCTACAGTATGCCACTGAACTAAACAGGAGTTTCAGTTACTCAACAGCTAATGCAATATTTATTTTATTTGGTAGTGTATTATTTTTAAACCAGATCAAATTGAGATTTTAATATATTTTTCAACTGAGCACTGGTAAGAACCACAACTAGTGTAAACAGCTAAAACTGCGGGGATGTTGAAAGGAATCTATTAAACATAACACCTTTTTAAAGCAACTATCTAGTAGATGTCTCACTTTTAGAACTTCTTATATTTGTTGACTTTGTTTTTCCGTCTTGTTCTTGTAAAATGTACCATGAACAAGTCACATTATGAAATAGATATGGAATTAAGTCACAATACTGACAAAAGCAAGTCAGAAATCTTAACGTATTTGACTTGGTTTTTTCTAATTTTAATAAATCTAAAAAGTTCAATTATCTTACAAGTAAGTCCCTACTTAAGACCAAAATGATCACGTGAATGGAGTTTGTATCTTAAAAGTGACCTATAAAACAAATAGTTTCTATAATATTTCTAACTCCCTTTACCTGATCATTTTTGGTACTACGGACTTCCCAAAACTTGTGAAATCAGAGTAACTCAGAAAAGTACACTGAAAAAATACAAAGGCAACACTTTTGTTTTTGCCTCCATTTATTATGAGCTGTACTCAAAGATCTAAAACTTTATCTATGTACACAAAAGGCCTATTTCTCTCAAATACTGTTCACAAATCTGTCTAAATCTAAACAATAAAAGGCCACTTACAAACAATTCAGTAGGCTGCGGAGCTGGCCATCGTGCTAAATCCACCTGTTGAGGCTTTAAATCACTGCGTGGGAGTTCTCAATTTCACTTCCTCAAAACTTGCAACATCTGTAGCATTGTGCTTTGTGATTAAACTGCACATTTTAGAGTGGCATTTTATTGTGGCCAGCCTAAGACACACCTGTGCAATCATCATGCTGTCTAATCAGCATCTTGATATGCCACACCTGTGAGGTGGATGGATTATCTCGGCAAAGGAGAAGTGCTCACTAACACAGATTTAGAAATATTTCGTGGACAATATTTGAGAGAAATAGGCCTTTAATATGCACAAAAAAGATCTTGGAGTTCAGCTCATGATAAATGGGGGCAAAAACAAAGTGTTGCCTCTATATTTTTGTTCAGTGTACTTTTATTCAAGTATATTCCCACCTCTGTCTGGCTCTGCAAAGCTTTTTTTGTCCAAACTTTGTGAAAATAGGTGTCTTATTTATTTGTTGCTCCCGAATGTGACCTCTTCTGAATACCTGCCTATTGTTATATCTGATCAGTTCCTTGACACTTGACATAATTCTATCAACAAAACCTCGCACTCCCTCCTGCTGGAGATTCAACTGTGAGGCCTGGCGTTATCAGGACTGAGAGAATGGACTCAATATGTATATTGTTTATTAAGATATATTTTGTGTTTATATGTTTAAATGTCCCTTTAAGTTCATGTAACACCTCTCTCGTTTGGGAATTTGCTACGATAGGGTTTAGGTTAGGCTGGGTTTTGTAGATCTGTTGTTTAATGATTACATTCAGCCGTGTTCTATTAGTTAGTTAAGATTCCTGTATATAATTGCTGCCAAACTAGAGAGGTGTCGGTCATTGATTTATGTTACATTGTGTTGAAGGCAATCCAGGAACTGCATGGAAGTAAGTTGTGACAAGAGTGCCATTTGTAGTTTGGAAGTTTATGCGTACGCTCTGTACATTTGTTTAGATGTCAGTGTCCGTGCCACTGTTTAGACCACATAGGCTATATAAGTAAACTCGTTATGCTCTCGCTTCAGCATTTCACCTGCAACTACGTTGTATGTTTCTGGATTGTCAATTAATCAAACATCTTTTTTTATTATCTACCATTTGCCTGATTTTGGTCTCCCTCCTTCCACCACACCCTGCACCATGACATCAACTCTCTTATCTGATGCCATCTTCTGTACCTCTATTGATAATTTCCCCCTTTCTAATCAGACTGGCTCAAATTCCTCACTCTTTAGGGAGACACTTAAGGCCTATCTAAGATGTGTGATTATATATTATTCTTCTCACCTAAACAAAGCCTGTAGGACCAAACTGGAGAAACTTTCCAAAGATATCCTTAACCTGGATCACCAATAGGCCTGGACGCCATCGCCAGAGATGAATCATCATTGCTTGAACCTGCAGTCCAAATATAACATTTTATCCAGCCAACCCACATAACAACTCAACACCACAGCCTGAGCATCATACTGTAGCCAACACACAGAACAACCATTCACCACAGCATCATACTGTAGCCAGCACACAGAACAACTCAACACCACAGCCTCAGCATCATACTGTAGCCAACACACAGAACAACCATTCACCACCGCCTTAGCATCATACTGTAGCCAACACACAGAACAACTCAACACCACAGCCTCAGCATCATACTGTAGCCAACACACAGAACAACCATTCACCACCGCCTTAGCATCATACTGTAGCCAACACACAGAACAACTCAACACCACACCCTCAGCATCATACTGTAGCCAATACACAGAACAACTCATCACTACAGCTTCAGCTTCATACTGTAGCCAACACACACAACTATTCACCACCACCTGAGTGTAATTAGTCAGACTACCAGGAATGGTTATGGTTTTTATATTTATTTTTATTTATTTATTTATTTCTTTTTTCAGGATATACACAAACAAAACTGACTGTTAATAGGTACAGGAAACAGACAGGAGTGTTCAATATCTAGGAGGTCAGAGAATAGGGCAAATCCAAGGAACAGAGAAGTCAGGCAGGCAGAGGGATTCGGTACACAGGTATACTTGCAAAGTAGACGATCAGACGGGCAGAATCAAACAGGCAGAAACAGGGGCAGGCAGGGTCAGTAACAACAGCAGAAGTAAAGGCAGGCAGAATCCAGAGATCGTAGTCAAGCAGTCCAAAAGTCAGAAACACAAATCTAGTCCAGAGAGAATACCAAACACTTAGCAGATCAAAATAGAACAATACCTCGCAAGGAGGCAACAGGACAGGTGAGGTTATATAGTGTTGATGGAGTGCAGGTGTTCAGTATTCTGGTAATGGTGATCTGTAGAGAGTGCTGTGTTCATGTGACTGGGGACATTGTGATCTGCTGGCTCGGTGACTGGTGCTGGGTTCATGTGAGTAGGAATCTTGTGACATACCGGGATCTTGTATTGAAAACAGTGATGTGACGGAGCCAGCTCAGGAGGATCTTACAGACCCCCCCCCCTCCAGACGCCCTAGGAGGACGAAGGGGAGGCCTACCCCGAGCCCGGGGAGCGGGGCAGTCCGGACGCCGGCGATGGAAGTCAGCCACCTGTCAGTAACTGTCCAACAATAAATGCTTGTTTTTGTTTTTCCGTTGTGAAACATTTTTTTAACGACAGGGTCCAGGATGTCACGTGCCGGAACCCAAGAACGCTCCTCTGGACCATAACTCCCAATCAACAAGGTAATGGATCCAATCAGCCCATCGTCGGTAATCCAGGAGGTCCTTTATCGCATATACTGGGTCCCCCACGATGTCCATGGCAGGAGGAGGCGGAATCCCAGCCATAGGAGGATGCGGAGGGCTGTACCTGACAGGCTTGAGGAGGGACACGTGGAAGGACGAAGACAGACAAAGATGGCGTGGCAACTGCAGGTGGTAAACAACAGGGTTAATCCTTTTCAAAATCGTATATGGACCAATGTACCTGGGTGTCAATTTCTTGCAGGTAGAAGGTAGTCAAAGGTCCCAGGTGGACACCCAAACCCTCTGTCCTGGATGAAAAAGGGGGGTAGGACCACATCTCCAGTCTGCCTGTTTCTTCTGACGTTCGGAGGCCAGATGTCCTCTGGTAGCCTGTAGAGGCGAAACACCTGTTGGAAAATGTATTCCGCCATTTCTAGAGCTGTAGGCAAATGAGACAGGGGAATTAAGCGACACATTTTGGAAAAACGGTCAACAATGCAGGATGTTCTTGGGGGTTCCAGAACCTGGTGGGACGTTACACTGTCTGTACAAGGCATCTGCTTTGATGTTCTTAGGACCTGGTAGATAGGATACAGAGAAGTTGAAATGATTAAAAAACAAAGACCATCTAGCCTGACGAGGATTCAGACGTTTGGCGTTCTTTAGATACTCCAAGATCTTGTGGTCTGTTAGCACCACAAAAGGGTGTAGCGCCCCCTCCAGCCAATGACGCCATTCATCCAGTGCCATTTTTATAGCAAGGATTTCCCTGTTTCCTATATCATAATAATTACGCCCAGACGGAATGAGCTTACGGGAATAGAAGGCACAGGGATGCATATGGGGGGATCACCACTTCGCTGGGACAGCACTGCTCCCACGACTACCTCCGAGGCATCTACTTCCTCGATGAATGGGAGCGAGGGATCAAGTTGATGTAGGACAGGTGTGGAGGTGAACCTGCCTCAGGTCCTCAAAGGCGGTTTTGGCTGTCTCTTTCCAGACAAGGGGAGTGCCCTTCTGGCTAGACATGGCATGCATAGGGGAAGCCACGGTGCTGAAGTTCTTCACAAACCTCCTGTAAAAATTGGCAAAGCCAACGAACCGATGCAGGTCCTTCACATTTTTGGGTAATGGCCAATTACACACGGCCATCACTTTTTCTTCATCCATGTGCACCCTTCCTGGGGTGAGCACAAAACAAAGAAAATAAACCGTTGTGATATGAAAGATGCTTTTCTCTGCTTTGACATAGAGGTTGTGGTCCAATAAGCGTTGGAGGACTCTGCTGACAGGTTGTATGTGTTCCTTCGTAGAGTTGGAATAGATCAAGATGTCGTCAATGTAAACGATTACAAACCAATCGATCATGTCCTGAAATATCTCGTTCATAAACGATTGGAAAATGGCAGGAGCATTTGTTAAACCATAGGGCATGACCAAGTACTCGTAGTGTCCTTTGTGTGTAATGAAGGCTGTTAGCCATTCATCGCCTGCGCATATTCTGATGAGATTGTACGCGCTGCGGAGGTCCAGTTTTGTGTAAATTGATGAGTGTACAACATGTTCCAGTGCTGCGGGTATTAAAGGAAGAGCATATCTGTGTTAAATGGTGACTTCATTCAATGGGTGGTAATCAATACAGGGCCTGAGTCCCCCGTCCTTCTTTCCCACAAAGAAGAAACTGTAAGCAGCAGGTGAAGGGGAAGGTCTGATGAACTGTTGTTGTAGTTGTAGGTCTTTAGTGCCTTCTTCTCTGGTAAGGATAGCGGGTAGACACGACCCTTGGGGAATGTAGCATCAGGGAGTAAGTCGATGGTACAATCCCAGTCAGGTGGAACGTGACTGGTGGAAGGTGAGAGGTTTGGCATCGCTTTCCTCCACTGAGGTAGCTTGACAGGGCATTTGTAGACATGTTTTTTGACAGGTATCGCTCCATGCGATCAATTCACCTTTTTTCCAAGAGATGGGGGGGTCATCGTGATGGAGCCAGGGGTATCCTAACACCTCTACAAGCCAACTCCGTTTGGAGATCCCTGGATAAACCTCTATGATACAGGGTTAGTAGAGCTGTTTCAGTCCATCCACTTCCTGCTGCCAGTGAAAGAAATTCTAAGGCGTATTCCAAAGTGGGTCGTTTGCCCTGCTTTAACTCACATAATTGGTCACCTATACCTCGCCCTAAAGCAGGATGGTCAAAAACCTCTTTAAACAGTGTCAGAAATGTAGCTACAGAGTGTAATTCCGGACTTTGATTTGACCAGAGTGGGGTAGCCCAATCCAATGCCTTGTCTGTTAATAATGAGATGATAAAGTCTATTTTATCGGTTTCAGCTGAAAACATACCAGGGTGGTGGTTGATGTACATAGAACACTGCATAAGAAAACTTTGACATGTCTTGGTGCACCATGATATTTGGAGGGCATAGACACAGGTGATGAGGGAGCGGAAGGTACCTGAACTGTGGATGGGCACTGTGTTACCGTGGCCGGGCAGAGGAGATGACAGAGTTCAGCAATGCGTGCTTCTTGTTGAGCCAATCTGCGGTTGATCTCTGCCCGATCCATATTGTTAGGCGAGGTATTCTGTAATGAGTCAGACTACCAGGAATGGTTATGAGTTTTCAATGAACAGTTCAGGATTATACAAAACTGACTGTTAATAGGTACAGAATCCAGCTGGGAGAGAATATCCAGGAGACTGGCAGGAGTGTTCGATATCTGGGAGGTCAGAGAATAGGGCAAATCCAAGGAACAGAGAAGTCAGGCAGGCAGAGGGATTCGGTACACAGGTATACTTGCAAAGTAGATGATCAGATGGGCAGAATCCAAAAGGCAGAAACAGGGGCAGGCAGGGTCAGTAACAACAGCAGAAGTACAGGCAGGCAAAATCCAAAGATCGAAGCCAAGCAGTCCAAAAAGTCAGAAACACAAATCTAGTCCAGAGAGAATACCAAATGCTTAGCAGATCCAAATAGATCAATACCACGCAAGGAGGCAACAGGACAGGTGAGGTTATATAGTGTTGATGAAGGGAGTGCAGGTGTTCAGTATTCTGGTGATTGTGATCTGTAGAGAGTGCTGTGTTCATGTGACTGGGGACTTTGTGATCTGCTGGCTCAATGACTGGTGCTGGGTTCATGTGAGTGGGAATCTTGTGACATACTGGGATCTTGCATTGAAAACAGTGATGTGACGGAGCCATCTTGGGAGGATCTAACACTGAGCATCATACTGTACCCAACAAACAGAACAACTCAACACCACAGCCTCTGTATCATACTGTAGCTGGCACAAATAGTTTTCAACAAAAATAACACATTTAAACATCAATAAAAATAATAAATAGTAAATATGCACATTTGTATTTGTACTTAAAGTTTGAAGTGTTTTATTAAACAAGGAACAGTCAAAATAAGTTAAATGGAGTGAACAATTTATTAAACTTAAAACTCCGCTTGTCCTCTTCCACAAACAGTCATAAGTTTATTTGTCTTTGTTCAGTGGTGGTGTGTGTCACACAGACAGTATACAGAAGACAACTAAAGATTCAAGAAACAGTTCTGAACCTTCACTCCACTTCAGTTCAACGATTTCATTCACAAAATACTTAGAGTTTTCAGTTCTCAGTTTACTAGACTACAGAACTGAATGAACAACAGGAAATAGTTCTGAACCTTTTCCGCCAGTTTATCAATTTGTTCGCAAACTTATTCTTTGGATCTGTTCTTCACAGTTTGTTTACCAACTGCAGTTGCTTTCAGCAGATGATGGATAGTGAGGAGACTTAAACGAACAAATCTTTTGTGGGGGGGATTCCCTTCATTATGTTCAATTAAAAGATTTGTTTAAAAAGGGAACGACCCACCACTAGGATGTGGTGATTAACTGTTGATTAATACGGTATATGAAAATTATTTTGTTTAATTTATTTTCCGCTGGCCTCTTCTTTAAGCTTATATTCAACATAATTCCTTATTATCTCAATGAAATGTACTGAGGTGAATGTATACAGTGCCATGCAAAAGTAATCGGCCCCCTTGAACTTTTCGATCTTTTTCCACATTTCAGGCTTCAAACATAAAGATATGAAACTGTAATTTTTTGTGAAGAATCATCAACAAGTGGGACACAATCATGAAGTAAAATTTATTGGATATTTCAAACTTAAAAAAAAAAAATAATTTGAAAAAAATTGCGCGTGCAAAATTATTCAGCCCTCTTAATACTTTGTAGCACCAACTTTTGCTGCGATTACAGCTGTAAGTTGCTTGGGGTATGTCTCTATCAGTTTTGCACATTGAGAGACTGAAATTCTTGCCCATTCCTCCTTGCAAAACAGCTCGAGCTCAGTGAGGTTGGATGGAGAGCATTTGTGAACAGCAGTTTTCAGTTCTTTCCACAGATTCTTGATTGGATTCAGGTCTGGACTTTGACTTGGCCATTCTAACACCTGGATCTGTTTATTTGTGAACCATTCCATTGTAGATTTTGCTTAATGTTTTAGATCATTGTCTTGTTGAAAGACAAATCTCTGTCCCAGTCTCAGGTCTTTTGCAGACTCCATCAGGTTTTCTCCCACCAATGGTCCTGTATTTGGCTCCATCCATCTGCCCATCAATTTTAGCCATCTTCCCTGTCCCTGCTGAAGAAAAACAGGCCAAAATGCTGCATGATGCTGCCACCACCATGTTTGATAGTGGGGATGGTGTGATGAGCTGTGTTGCTTTTACGCCAAACATAACGTTTTGCATTGTTGCCAAAAAGTTCGATTTTGGTTTCATCAGACCAGAGCACCTTCTTTCACATGTTTGGTGTGTCTCCCAGGTGGCTTGTGGCAAACTTTAAACGACAGTTTTATGGATATCTTTCAGAAATGGCTTTCTTCTTGCCACTCTTCCATAAAGGCCAGATTTGTGCAGTATACGACTAATTGTTGTCCTATGGACAGACTCCCCCACCTCAGCTGTAGACCTCTGCAGTTCATCCAGAGTGATCATGGGCCTCTTGGCTGCATCTCTGATCAGTCTTCTCCTTGTATGAGCTGAAAGTTTAAAGGAATGGCCGGGTCTTGGTAGATTTGCAGTGCTCCTTGGGATGTTTAATGCTTGGGAAATCTTTCTGTATCCAAATCCGGCGTTGAACTTCTCCACAACAGTATCTCGGACCTGCCTGGTGTGTTCCTTGTTCTTCATGATGCTCTCTGTGCTTTCAACGGACCTCTGAGACTATCACAGAGAAGGTGCATTTATACTGAGACTTGATTACACACCGGTGGATTCTATTTATCATCATTAGTCATTTAGGTCAACATTGAATCATTCAGAGATTCTCACTGAACTTCTGGAGAGAATTTGCTACACTGAAAGTAAAGGGGGTGAATAATTTTGCTAGTTTTTTATTTGTTAAAAAAGTTTGAAATATCCAATAAATTTCGTTCCACTTCATGATTGTGTCCAACTTGTTGTTGCTTCTTCACATAAAATTACAGTTTTATATCTTTATGTTTGAAGCCTGAAATGTGGCAAAAGGTTGACATGTTCAAGGGGGCCGAATACCTTCGCAAGGCATTGTATTTGAAACAAAAAGTTTATTATTTTTCCTGTAAAAATAATTTTGGACACTGCCCCTTGATAAGTGCCTATCTGTTGGAACAATTCATAAGAATGATAATTGTTTGGCATTTCTGAAAGGCTGTTGTTTAATTAAGATTTTAATGTTAAATTGCTAGCTGTTTCTGATTGGCTGCTGTGTGTTTCCTGTTTGCTATTTACAGCAGGTGAAATAAGTATTGAATATGTCACAATTTTTCTCAGTAAATATATTTCCAAAGGTGCTATTGACATGGAATTTTCACGAGATGTTGGTAACAAGTAATCCATACATACAGAGAAACCAAAACAAATAAGTTCAGAAATTAAGTTATGTGTAATAATGTCAAATGACACAGGGAAAAAGTATTGAACACATGAAGAAAGGGATGTGCAAAAAGGCATGGAAAACCGAGACAACAGCTGAAAACCATTAGTAATTAAAAAGCAATCCAGTCCCCTGTCAGTGCAAATTAATATCAGCTGGTTCAGTCCCAACTGATGGCCTACAAAAAGGTTTTATTGCAAAGGTGTCACACAAGACACATCTCATGATGGGTAAATGCAAAGAGCTGTCTCAAGACCTTTGCAATCTAACTGTTGCAAAACATCATGATGGCATTGGTTATAGGTGCATTTCTAAGCTTCTGAATGTTTTAGTGAGCACTGTTGGGGCCATAATACGGATGTGGAAATACAATCATTCAGGGGCGGAGTGGGACACATTTTCAGCCCGGGAGTTTCATGGTGCACCAGCCTGTTTTATAATGGGGGGTAAATTGTAACTGCAAATAGTCTACCCACTTTCAATGTGTAATTTCCTACTGTACATGTTTCATTCATTTATTTAGAGAGAGACAACTGAGGACCACTTATAGAACAGTATACAAAATCACACAACACTTACAAGCCAACTCTAAGTCAGCAATAAATTCCTGAGCAGTGCATTGGCGTTCTGCTTAACAAATAGTTTTATATAGGTAAAGGATAGCTAGTGCCTTACATTAAATATTATGTTCTAATAATGATCAATTAGCCTAATAATTGATTGAAATGTTAATAGAGGCCTTTTACCAAAGTACAGATTCCTGAGGAGATTTTACTTTTACTCCAGTAGGCTATATGTCATGTGTCATGTATTACAGTATGTCAATAGCTTCTGCCTACCCCAGCCCTGTCAGAAAGGTCACTTATGGAAGATGAAGAAATATGCATGACTGAAAAACATGTTTTTTAATGTAATATACACTAACCTCTCTCCTCTCTTGGTCTTCCAGTATTGCAGCCTGTCTCAACATAATTTTGTTTTGTATCCCTGTTTTTCTCATTATTCTCTGTAAAGCAAAGTTTATAATTATAATTATGAGTGAGGGCTTACCATGTGTTTGTCTTGCACTGCACGTCTTTCATTCTCTTATTAAATAAATAAAGTGAGCTACTATGAGAGTTAGGCTTGTATATTTACTTACTGTATATTTCAGCTACACCTTTAGCTAGTTAATACTTACTTTGCAGTACATAACCAGAGCTCTTGCATGCTGGCTAGCCATCTACTGACAATGTAAAGCTAGATACTGTAGCTAGACCCCTGACTTAAATATCAGCAACTATTTTCCTTACCGTTTTGAAAACTAAGTTCTAAGAGTCTGCTTTGTTTAGGAAGAGTCTTTTGATTTCTAAAGTAGACACAGGAGTTACCTAATATAGTAGAAAATATGGACGTTATAAAGAAGTTCTTTGTCTATCACCTCGTCTGCTCCGTCTCTACTGTTGCGTGCACTCAGAAGAATAGACTTCTGAACGCGCTGTTGGAGGTAAACTAATCATGTGCAGGGAGAACACATTTAGTGATTCTACATTGGCAAACAGGTTGCTACAATTAGAATGTAGATAAACATTATTAACACATTTCGCTTTTCTTTTTTGGCTTTTCATCATTAGAATTACTCACAAACTGTCTGTTAACGTTACCGATAGACTTCCAAACCTGACCAAGGAAAAAAAGAGTGGTTTTGATGGCTTTACGTCAGCGCTATGCCATTTGGGGAGGGGCTGCTCACTAATCCCCCTATATTTCTGAAAATCCTAGACATGGTTGAACCTGCACTTCATTAGTGCTTTCTGAGTTTGTATTGAGATGAGAGGCTGCTGCGGCCCGCTGTACGGGTTGAGCAGAGGCTGCACAGTTTGACCAGCGGACAGCGGCCGCACACTAGGTGATGGTGTTGCTAAGAACTTGCAATGTATAACTATTATCAGACCAGCCCTCGCGGCCTTGAAACACTAGTGGCCCACCGGGAAAAGACCCGACTCTCCCGATTGCCACTCCTCTACTGCAATCATTACACCATAAATTTGCCTCGACCAGGTGCTCCTCGTAAGAGTTCTGACAGAGGAGTGAAAATGATAATCAGAAAAGTTGTCCAAGAGCCAAGGACTACTTGTGGACAGCTTCAAAAGACCTGCAATTACAGGTACTGTTGTCCCAAAGAAAACAGTAAAGTTTGCTGCACAAAAGCCAGTGAAATACTGGGAGAATATAGTGTGGTCAGATGAGAGCAAAATTGAACAGTTTGGATGCCATAATACCCACCATGTTTGGAGTATGGCACTGCACATCACCCCAAAAACACCATACCAACAGTGAAGTTTGGAGGTGGGAAAATCATGGTGTGGGCCTCCTTTTCAGCAAATGGTACTGGCAAACTTCACATAATTAAACGAAGGATGGGCAAATGTAACGAGACATTTGTGACAAAAATCTGCTGCCATCTACCAGGATGATGAAGATGAAATGAGGGACATTTCAGCAAGACAATGATCCCAAACACACAGCCAAGGAATCTCTCAATTGGTTTCAAAGAAAGAAAACAAAGCTGCTAGAATGGCCCAGCCAATCACCTGACTTAAATCAAATTGAAAATCTATGGAAAGTACAGAAGATCAAGATTCATAAAATAGGCCAACTGAACCTTCAAGACTTGAAGAATGTTTGTGTGGAAGAATGGGCCAAAATCACACCAGAGAAATGCATGTGACTAGTTTCTCCATACAGGAGGTGTCTTGAAGCTGTCATTTTAACAATAAAGGCTTTTGTATAAAGTATTAAAAGAATATCAGTAAGCGTGTTCAATACTTTTTCCCTGTGTCATTTCACATTATTACACATAACTTAATTTCTGAACTTATTACTTTTTGTTTCTTTGTATGCTTGGATTACTTGGGTTGTTACCAACATCTGGTGAACATTTCATGTCAATAGCACCTTTGGAAATATATTTACAGAGAGAAATGGTGACATGTTCAGTACTTATTTCACCCGCTGTATATGACTCGATTTCCTTCTCATACATTCCTGTAGCGTAACAGTGCATTTCCCTGTTGAAGCCTGGTGTCCATGGACTTGTGATGTCCGGGTTTGCGAACTAATCGTTCCTTTCAACCAGATCTTTATAGTAAACCGGTCTAACCAATTCACCTAATTGGAATGAATCGTTCTAAACATTTTGCATCTCCATAAAGCCTTAATCGACATATTTCAAAAGTTACTCACTTTTTGACGTGCCTGACTCTTCCTCTGACTCGAAATAAACCAACTTCCTGGAGTTATTCAGTTAGGCTACTCCAACAGCACACTGACTTAACCTAGTGTTAACGTACACGGCCATCCTGTCAACAGTTCTCGTTTCCGAGTCAAGAATTGGTTGCAACGGTTTTCAGATCACCAGTTCTTGTTCAGTGTACTGGTGATCCGAAAACGATTGCAACCGACTCGAGAACAAGGACTGTCAGTTCTCATTCTTGAGTCAAGAATTGGTGGCAACCGGTTGCTACGGTTTTCAGATCACCAGTACACAGAACGATAACTGTTAATTTCAGACATGTTCGATTTGAGAACCGATGAGCTGATGAACTGAGCATGCACCAAACACTATGACTGACTGCCACAGCACCGACATCTGAACCGAACTAGGACTTATGCTATGAGCATGTGTGAATCAAAGACTTAAATGGGGGGAATTTTTTTTTACCAGCGGGATAAATGACTCTTGCGCCCGAAGCAAATCTAAAATGGGTAAGTCTGAAGAAGCTTAATTAGTCATAGGTGTGGTTTGGGCGTAACGTGCAATAAACCAATCAGAGCGTCATCTCACATTCCCTTTAAGAGCAGGAGGGCTTGTTCCATGGTGGATTGCTATTTTAACGGCAGATTGCTATTGATTTTTCTTTTTACAAAATGTAAATAAAGAAATGTCACAAGACATACTTTCCGATGTTTTGGACTCACTGTCACTGAATCACAAGGTTATGAATGCATGGTAATATTTTTGCAATGTAGTCTAACATTAGACCGAGAATGCTTCGCTTACCTCACTCTTCTATCAATTAAGCTCTCCTCTCCCGTTCTACATTTCTGTGCATTTGGGTTGTGGCAACGGCAAATGCATTTCAACATCACGTCTCCTAAAGTCCTCTAATATTTCCTCATTTATGTCATCAACACAACCATGGTTCATGGAAATGTTGCGTGAAACACAACAAACCACAAAGAATGCTGCAACTTAGTGTACCTCCTGTTCTATCCAAACACCTGGCGTGCATTTTCAGTGTGCGGAATGTTCGTTCAATTAGGTGAGTGTTTTCGATTAAACAGCATTTCATTTACTTGCTGGCATCATTAATTGTTTCATTAACCATGTCTTTAACGGATAGCCACCCCTTCACAGCCACCCATCCAAGGGGGGATTCCTCATGGCAAAGTTGCCATAAATCATGGCTTGAGCCAGAGTATTTCACAAAGACATGGGTGATTTTACTATTAGTATTGCAAATGACTTGTATGTTGATTGAATGGGTTCCCTTGAGGTTTATGTATATCTGTGCAAATAAATCATTCAGAATAATTTGGGTAAATGTGTACACTAGATGTATACCTATTATTTCACATCTTCGGACACCACAATAATTTCGCTTGTGTGGTAATATTTTTTCTTCTAATTATGTATTGCAATAATAAAGAACTGCTGCATATGTGTAGATGAGAGGAGCAAAGTGTATGCGCGTTGTGCACATGCTACATTATGGTTAAGCATACACCCTTAAAATAGCATATGAATTTGCCCATGAGTTCGCCTAACGAATGCAAGTTCATTCCCTAATTTACCGACGCGCGTCTGTGGAAGGAAAAGTCCCATATGCGTCCGGTGCAAGATAGGAATGATACATGCGTTTGTGTAAAAAGTCAATTGCGCTGGGGGTAAGATAGGGCCCTATAACTGTAAAACATGCTCTTTGCATGTATGTTGTTTGGATGTTTTAGAAGCAAAACTTAATTGTAATAAATTTATCAGATTATTAAGATGTTTTAACTGACTGGTGTTATGATTACTGACTTTATACATTTAAAAGTTTTTTTTTATCCTGTCCCGTTATAGATTTGATGTCATTACGTCATTGTGATTGACGTAATTACGTTTGAGGGTAAAAGAGCCAGTGATCCATTTTTTTAACAGTTTTTTAAACAAACTGTCCGAAAGAACCGGTTCGTGGAAAAGAACCAATCTTCCCATCACTACCATGGACTTAAATGGAGCTGCTTTGACCAGTTTTTTTCAGTGCTTTGAAACTACATGATCATTGGATAAATGCTGCGATTATGTCCCGCCCACGGACACTCAGCGTCTCTGGGAGTGATTGGAGGAGTGGGCTGGCCTGGAATCTGGGCTTCTATGTGATGATTGGAGAGTCTGTTGATAGACTGAATCTCTTTTTGTTTAACAGCGAGTTTGTACTATAAAAAGTCGCCAAAGCTATTCGAGCTCAGTCCCAACGCAGATTTTGCAAGTGTAGTCAAAATACAAACTGCTGCAACCTATTTCGTTTAGGTTGCTAGACAATTTTCCTCATACATTTCATACAATTATACAAAACCAGATTAATATCTTTTTGTTAAATCATTCTTTCATTCATTCATCCATACAGTAGGTTAGGCTAGTGACTTCCAAAGTGTCCTGAAAAGTTATGGCCATCACTTTGATTTAGGGAGACTGAGGTCTGAACTTCAAGTCCTGTATTCAGATCAGGAGTTGCAGGGTAACAGGAGGGGAAAGCTGTGTGATTACTTGGTGTTCCTTAAAGACATGGAGTTAGACAGTGCAATGCTTCAGCTTTCAAAACTGTTCTCATTAGTGGCAACAATTGGAACTATATCTGCAGGTGTAAAAAGGAGCTTCTCCTGTTTAAATCGCCTCAAGTCCTACACCCGTAACACAATGGGCCAGAGGCGTCATGCCCATTGAAACTAAGGGGGCACGTGCCCCCTCAGATTTTTGAGCCAGGTGGATTTTCCTATTCATACCTGTATTTGTGGGCACCTGTTTCCATGTGTTGTGCACAATAGAGATGCGCGGCCGAGCTATTAATTCATCCGCAACCACATCACAAAACTCATCAACTGTCCACCATCCACCCGCACC
>JACXGM010013764.1:0-15865 GCA_016801145.1 Umbra pygmaea | reverse complement strand
TGGTCCTTTATTTGGCTCCATCCATCTTCCCATCAATTTTAGCCATCTTCCCTGTCCCTGCTGAAGAAAAGCAGGCCCAAACCATGATGCTGCCACGACCATGTTTGACAGTGGGGATGGTGTGTTCAGGGTGATGAGCTGTGTTGCTTTTACGCCAAACATAACGTTTTGCATTGTTGCCAAAAAGTTCGATTTTGGATTCATCTGACCAGAGCACCTTCTTCCACATGTTTGGTGTGTCTCCCAGGTGGCTTGTGGCAAACTTTAAACAACACTTTTTATGGATGTCTTTCAGAAATGGCTTTCTTCTTGCCACTCTTCCATAAAGGCCAGATTTGTGCAGTATACAACTGCCTGTTTTCCTATGGACAGACTCGCCCACCTCAGCTGTAGATCTCTGCAGTTCATCCAGAGTGATCATGGGCCTCTTGGCTGCATCTCTGATCAGTCTTCTCCTTGTATGAGCTGAAAGTTTAGAGGAACAGCCGGGTCTTGGTAGATTTGCAGTGGTCTGATACTCCTTCCATTTCAATATTATCGCTTGCACAGTGCTCCTTGGGATGTTTAAAGCTTGGGAAATCTTTCTGTATCCAAATCCAGCTTTAAACTTATCCGAAACAGTATCTTGGACCTGCCTGGTGTGTTCCTTGTTCTTTATGATGCTCTCTGTGCCTTCAACGGATCTCTGAGACTATCACTGAGCAGGTGCATTTATACGGAGACTTGATTACACACAGGTGGATTCTATTTATCATCATTAGTCATTTAGGTCAACATTGGCTCATTCAGAGATCCTCACTGAAATCTGGAGAGAGTTTGCTGCACTGCAAGTAAAGGGGCTGAATAATTTTGCTCGCCCAATTTGTCCGTTTTTTATTTGTTAAAAAAGTTTGAAATATCCAATAAATTTCGTTCCACTTCACGATTGTCTCCCACTTGTTGTTGTTCTGCACAAAAAATTACAGTTTTATATCTTTATGTTTAAAGCCTGAAATGTGGCAAAAGGTCGAAAAGTTCAAGGTGGCCGAATACTTTCGCAAGGCAATGTAGAGCTAGCTCTCAGAACCACTATGCTAACGTTGGCAAGGCTACCTTAAGTCGTCTAACCAGCTAATCTAACTTTGACAATTTACATAAAATATAAATATTTAGATAGAAAAACAATAGATTGAATTAGCTAACATTTCTTACCGTGGTGTTTCCATTAAATTTCCTGAGTCTGTGTAGAAGAATGTACGCTTCGCTGTCTGTAGACACTGATAAACTGCATCGACTGGCAGCGCATGCATGTGTTTAGGTGACAGAGACCTAGCAGAGACTCAGCTGTCAATCAAGCTTGGGCTGTGGGGGAAGAGGGGGAGGGGAGGGGGGAAATCGGGGCACTGTTTCTCACATTTCAATTTATTTCACCGTTCTACCTACTGCATCTTAAAGTTGTTCTGTAAACAAGCTATTTTAATTTAATCTTAATCTTTGTGACTGGACCAGGGTAAATGTTATCCGTTATTTTTGGACATTATAAACAAGCATGCTCCTCTTAGGAAATATAAAATTAAAGGGCGTGATAATCTGTGGTTTTCACAGAAATTGTCTGAATGCTAGGATATCCTCTGGTCCTGATGGGTTGCCCATACTTTTTAAATATTGCTGCTAAACATGTTGCAGAACCTTTGATACACATTTTCAATCTGACTATTGAACCTGGATTAATACCTAGTGTATTAAAGTCAGCATATGTCACTCCTTTATTAAAAAGTGGTGACCGATCAAATACAAATAATTATAGGACAATATCTAAGCTATCCGTTTTAGCGAAGGTTTTAGAAGGGCTTACAAGTGACCAGTTGAAAGAATATTTAGCAACAAAAAACATTTTAAATGATTTGCAGTTGGGTTTTCGTAAAAAACAAAGCACTGTTATTGCCACTATGAAAGTGTTAAATGATTTAATAAAGGGTATTGATTCTAAAGAATACTGTGCTGCGCTATTTTTGGATCTGTCACAGTTGACCACTCTATCCTGTCTCAGAGATTGGTGGATATTGGAATGTCATCAAAAAGTGTCAAATGGTTTGGTAACTATTTGAGTGGCTGAACACAAAGTGTTCAGGTTGATGGTGTGTCCTCAAATTCATTAATTATACAAAATGGTGTCCCCCAAGTGTCCTGTTATGGTCCCATTTTATTTACTATTTATATAAATGACTTGTGTGAAAATGTAACAAATGCAAAGTGTCATTTTTATGGAGATGACACCATTTTGTAGTGTTCTGCCTTATCATTGACAAGGGCCTCAGAAGACCTGCAATTTGCTTTTAACATTATTCAGAGGAATCTCCATAAATTGAGACTTGTTCTGAATTCTGACAAAACTAAGATGATGTGCTTCTCTAAATCAAGGAACATAGACGATGCTTGTCAGATTGTTACACTAGATGAGAAAGTAATTGAACCTGTTTCAGTCTACAATATCTTGGTTTCTTCTTAGAAGAAAGTTTATGCAGTATAATGCTAACCATCCAATGGGCAGACGTTTTCCAACTAAGACACAGCCCCTTCTCATTTGCATAATGAGGCAGAAATGCATACAGAAATGTAAATATGAGAGGTAGAAATAAATAGCATTGAGGAAAAAAAATAGGGTAAAAAAATACAAAGGAAGATTAAAACAGACAAAAGTATTATAATATACACATAAATACGTACATTTCAAAAATAAGTCATAAATAAATAAAGTTGAAAATTATAACGGACAATAAATAAATAAGGTAATTATTACAAAGGTGAATAAAAAATGTCTCATTAATGTCTCATTGTATCATTTAAATACTGCATAGATTTATTTATTTACTGTATTTATTGTGCAACCAATTGTATACTTATTTATTTGAGCATTTATTTATTTATATATTTATTTTTTACTTTGTCAAACTTGGTCCCTCTTGAAAAAGAGATTCTGAATCTCAATGGGATTATTTCCTGGTAAAATAAAGGTAAATAAAAATGTAGGTTTAATTTAATGACTGTATTTAAGATTATTTTAATTCAGCAACATAGGCCTATGCTTACAAATGTATACTTTAGGTAATTAAAGATATATTTTTATCTGTCACGCTTTGTGCTGACCAGACCAGAATGAGATCATGAAGAAGTTGGCAGAGAAAACTCCCAACCCCCCGGGCCAAATGTCACATTCATCAAGTTAATCTGCCATTTCTTAGATGATGATCAGCCAATTCAAATATAGGCTACAGAAGTAAATATTCCTAAATATCCAGAAGAACATCATTTGCATTGCAGGTCAATAATTTGTAATATTTATTACACATGTCAATAGTTTACGTCTACTTCCCTAATTAGATAAAATGAGAGAAACAAACTTTGTGAAAGCAAATGCAAAAGCCGCACATTTGCACTAAGCAAAATTGCAGTCATTTGTGTAAAATAATTCCGGCTGGCGTCTGCCATACACAGAGGGAGGGGGCAGAGTAGGGAGAGGGTTGAGCAGGTCTATATGGAGTCTGGGGAGTGTTCTGCTGACATGCCTTGAAGTTTACAGCCTGCGGTTGTGTATGACGATGCAATCCAGTGTGTCCAATCCAGGATTTTAAACAAGGTAAGATTAAAGGGATGTTACTATAACTGTTAAACTAACAGTTTTTTTTTCTCACAGTGTACACTCACCTAAAGGATCATTAGGAACACCTGTTCAATATCTCCTTAATGCAATGATCTACTCAACCAATCACATGGCAGTTGCTTCAATGCATTCAGGCGTGTGGTCCTGGTCAAGACAATCTCCTGAACGCCAAACTGAATTTCAGAATGCGAAAGAAAGGTGATTTAAGCAATTTTTAGCGTGGCATGGTTGTTGGTTCCAGACGGGCCGGTCTGAGTATTTCACAATCTGCTCAGTTACTGGTATTTTCACGCACAACCATTTCTAGGGTTTACAAAGAATGGTGTGAAAAGGGAAAAACATCCAGTATGCGGCAGTCCTGTGGGCGAAAATGCCTTGTTGATGCTAGAGATCAGAGGAGAATGGGCTGACTACTTCAAGCTGATAGAAGGGCAACTTTGACTGAAATAACCACTCGTTACAACCGAGGTATGCAGCAAAGCATTTGTTTTGCCACAACATGCACAACCTTGAGGCAGATGGGCTACAACAGCAGAAGACCCCACCGGGTACCACTCATCTCCACTACAAATAGGAAAAAGAGGCTACAATTTGCAAGAGCACACCAAAATTGGACAGATGAAGACTGGAAAAATGTTGCCTGGTCTGATGAGTCTCGATTTCTTTTGAGACATTCAGATGGTAGAGTCAGAATTTGGCGTAAACAGAATGAGAACATGGATCCATCATGCCTTGTTACCACTGTGCAGGCTGGTGGTGGTGGTGTAATGGTTTGGGGGATGTTTTCTTGGCACACTTTATGACCCTTAGTGCCAATTGGGCATCATTTAAATGCCACAGCCTACCTGGGCATTGTTTCTGACCATGTCCATCCCTTTATGGCCACCATGTACCCATCCTCTGACGGCTACTTCCAGCAGGATAATGCACCATGTCACAAAGCTCGAATCATTTCAAATTGGTTTCTTGAACATGACAATGAGTTCACTGTACTAAAACGGCCCCCACAGTCACCAGATCTCAACCCAATAGAGCATCTTTGGGATGTGGTGGAATGGGAGCTTCATGCCCTGGATGTGCATCCCACAAATCTCCATCAACTGCAAGATGCTATCCTATCAATATGGGACTAGGCCTGGCAAACTCAATTCATTTTAAGGACTATTCATTTAAGGTTATTCACTAAACTGATCCGAGTCACTTGAGTCACTTGAGTCATTATTGCCAAATCTCCAATGAAACTCAGTCCTAGCCCATTCTCTCTAACCACTAACGTAGTAGGAAGTTCTGTGGATTAACACGGTGCAGATTCACTATTCCAGAGTTTAGTGACAAACATTTATTTTCAAAAAAGGCATACATGAAAAAAGAAACACATCATTTAGCCACGTACAGGCAATGTCATAATAATAGATGAAAAAAAAGCCAAATTAATTAAACAATATTACAACAAAAATAAATATAACAATAAAATATATTAAATACAAAAACAACAATAAAATGGAACAAACATGCAAAATGTGCAAGAAAAAAGACATAACTATTTACATTATAATAGCGCTTTTGTTGTGGAATTGCTTTACCCTGACTCGAGGAGAGACTTAACTCGCTCGTCTGATACAGATCCACTCATGACAATGTAGCCGGCTGATTCATGTGATTGACTGACTTTCATGGGCAAACACAACTCTACTATTCAACCTAAGCAACCGAGTGAGCAGAGCGACAGTCCGAGACAGGTTATGGGAACTTCCCGATCCGCAGACTCAGAGCCGGAAACATTGCAGACTCGCAGACCATGGGACTCATGAGTTGTCGAGGACTCATGTCCTCCGTGGATCTGAAATGCAAGTGACATTGTGGGAGTGTCCCGGGCGCTGTTGCTATTTTACCGGCAGGATAAATTACTCTTGCGCCCGACGCAAATCTAAAATGGGTAGGTCTGAAGTAGCTTCATTAGTCATAGGTGTGGTTTGGGCGTAACATGCAATAAACCAATCAGAGCGTCATCTCACATTCCCTTTAAGAGTAGGGGCGCTTGCACCATGGCGTATTGCTATCATAATGACGGATTTACCAGGTGCGTGCCAGGAGTGATTCACTGCCGAGGAGACAAACGTTCTCGTCAGGGCCATAAAAGAAAGAGAAGTAACACTCTATGGGGATGGAAGAAACCCCCCTCAATCAGTTTTGGTTAAACAGGCGTGGGAGGAAATACCCACAATTGTATCCATGGCTGGCATCCCCAGGACATCGCACCAGTGCCGCAAGCGCTACAACAATGTCAGAAGACAGGGGAAGTCTAGACTTGCTGGCAACAACCGGACATGCTGTAAAACTGGAGGTGGATCTGCCTCCACCCAGAACGTGACACCAGCAGAGGACATCGCTGCGTCCACCCTCACCGCTGAAAGCATATAGAGATTTGGGGGCTTTGAAATCAGCACCCATCCCGATACACTCACTGTCCAACCCCAAGGTAGGCTACAGTACACTTACAAATGAAGTTCACATATATGGAGTTATCACATGACAATCAATTTAATCATAATTGACATTAAATAAATGTGACACAGCCATACAATAAATGAAAACAATGTAACGCAGCTTCGCAGGAAGAAGACCCTGGCCTCACGAGCAGTGCTCACGTGCCAGCTGTGGGAGCTGCACATCCATCAAGGCACAGAGGATCCAGACCCACTACACATCATGGCAGCATCCTCAGACCGGAGGACCACCCATTCCTGCAACTCCAGCAAACCAGGTTTGACATGCTGGAGCGGGAGCTGTCCGGGATGTGGCAGAGTTTAAATGCCCGTCTTGACCGTCTGGCGAAGTTGCTGCAGCCTCTCAGGCGCATCCCCTCAAGTCTGGAGAAGATTGCTGCAGCCATGGAACGTAGGCCTCCTAATGCACCACCTTCTCCTGTTGTGCCCATTCCTCCTCCCCCCACTTCATCTCAATCCACCCGCTCCACTAGGAGCACATCAAGCATTGTTAGAGGGAAAATAATTAGTACTTAACTCTGTTTAAAGCTTTTCACCTTTTCATTTCCCGTTTGTATTGTCTGTGTTCAGTTAGTTTGCCATTGATTTCACCGTTTGAAAAAAATAAATGAAGAAATGTCACAAAGACATCCTTTCCGATGTTTTGGCCTCACTCTGAATTAATCACGAGGTTATGAATGCATGGTGATATTTTTGCAATGTATTCTAGCATTAGACTGAGATTACTTAGCTTACCTACCTATGGACGATGCTGTAGCTCTTCTCTCAAATGAGCTCTTCTCTCCTGTGCTGCTGCTGCTGGGGCTGTTGGGTTGGCATCAGCACATGCAGTTCTACATTAAGTCTCCTTATGTTCTCTAATGTTTCCTAATTTATGTCATCAACACATCCATGTATCATGGAAATGTTGTGTAAAACACAACAAGCCACAAAGAATCCTGCGACTTTTCGGGGACTGTACTGTAAGGTGCCTCCTGACCTATCCAAGCGCATTTTCAGTATGCCGATTGTTCGTTCAATTTCACTGCGTGTTTGTGTGTGTTTTCGATTAAACTTCATTTCACCCATTGCTGCTGGCATAATAAATGATGTCATCAGCCATGTCTTTAACGGATACCCATTGTCCCCCAACAGCCACCCATCCAAGGGTGGATTCCCTTTGAATATGGCAGGGATGGTAAAGTTTGCCAGTATGAATGAGTCGTGGCTTGAGCCAGGGTAATTCGCAAACACATGGGGGATTTTACAATTAGCATCGCAAGTTACTTGTATGTTGATTGAATAGGTTCCCTTGCGGTTGATGTTTATTAGTGCGTTTTCTGACGGGGCGCATAGCTGCACAAGGGTACAGTCTATAGCACCAAGGACACCAGGGAACCCATACTTCACCAAAAACGCCTGCTTCGCTCTTTCCTGGCTGTCAGGTGTGAAAGGGCATTGGATGTATTCCCATTGATTGTCACATATTCACATAAGTCTTGTTTGCATTGGTTGTATTGTTGTTTTTAGTTGTCTTTATCTTTTTAGTCCGTGCTAATGTCCTGTATAAATGTTCCTGTCCTCATGTGTCGTAACTATGTTCTATGTCTGCTTAGCCTGCAGAACAGGAACCTGCTGGAAACCAGTTTTTAAACTGAGTCAGGCCCGTTTATATTGTAACTTAATTGTTACTTTTAACGTTAATGTATAATAAATGAAAAAAATATTAAAAAATAAAAGCATGTCGGACCAGACCTGATGTAACTGCATGTATAGCTAAACTTATGGCAGATTGTGAAATGCCTCCAATGGAGCTAAGGGGGTGATGGAACGACCCAGATGGATAGAAATGCAGTGCCGCTTTAACTTTTACTGCAACGGGGAAGGCATAGGGACAGGGTGCATCAGTAGCTAGCTCATCTGCCAGGAGATGACAGAGATCTGTCACAGCCTGACGGGTCAGGCGTAGCTTCCGTCTACATTCCTCCTCACTGAGGGAGAGATATGTTTGTTTGGGCCGGTGGACCCTCTGTCTCCCACATCTGACTCTCTGTCCCAAGACGTACTCCATCTCACTGTGCAATAGAAATATAATGAGCAAGCGCAACTGAACTGGTAAGTTGAAGAGTAAGTTTTCAATGAGCTTACATGATGGTAAAGGTCATTTCGCAGTCTTCAGAATTTTGTTTCCTGGTTCTTGACAGACAACCCACTTTGTCAGGTGTCTTATATAACCTACTTATGTGTCTTTCCACTATTGGTCAAACAGGTTTGATCCGTAATTACTACAATTAGCCTGAAGTATTTAGGTCAATTTGTACGCTAGATTTCTGCATCTTTTATTTCTTCACATCGTAATGGACACCACAATAGTTTCCCTTGTTTGGTAATCTTTTTCCTTATAATTATGAAATGGGAACTGCTACCTCTGTAGATGAGAGGAGCAAAGTGTATGAGCGTTGTGCACATGCTAGATTATGGCCAAGCATGCGCCCTTAAAATAGCATATGAATAACACACCACTGACTTTTAAGCAGGTTTCTCCTGGTCAGTGGCGGAATTGTTATCGGGAACTGCAAGGTAGCACCAGGGAACGTTTGTGCTGGAACACGCCTCTTCGTTTCACTGAACCGCCCAACGAACGCAAATTCATTCCCTAATTTACTGACGCATGTCTGTGAGGGAAAAGTCCACTATGTGTCGGGTGCAAGATAGGAATGATACTTGTGTTTGTGTAAAAAGTCATTTGTGCTGGGTGTAAGATAGAGCCCATTATGTTTATTTGCTTATTTTACTTTGAAAAAAGACATTGAAATGCACACCAAAAGATTTATGTATGGAACACTGATCTGTATATCCTTGTACACCACAAAGCTGGCCTGGTGACAGAAACAAAAAATATTGCATTTGCGTTGCCGCAGGTTAATGAGTTAAACACAAACTAACCAGCAACATGAGCCCTCACAATATAAAGCACACAGAATCTCAAGTCTTGTTATATCCTTTTATTTGGGGTCTTTTCTATAGAGATTTTAAGTTAGGAGCATGACTACTGGGTAAATCATTAGTCTGTTATAGGCTTTAGGATTTGCACAACTTGCACACAGATTTACACACATTCAACATACCCGTATTTCCTCAAATATAGACTGGGGCCTTTATTTACCTCTACTGCAGAAGGCAACCGGCTTTTATTTGAAGCAGGCTTTTGTTAGAGGCAGGCCTTTATTTCTAATTCCCTGTTTGATAAGTATATATTGGCTATATTTTAGTGTCACTCCTTGTTCCAGTTTGCCTTTTATTGCTGCAATACATTGTTAACTCACTCTCGACACTTCTTCTAACCGTTCCAATAAGTAGTTGAAAAAGATTGGTGAAGATTCAATCATTTGCACTGAATGGGAGCCATGTTATTTCCAATGTAGTTACTGCCATCTACCCGTACGTTAATACAAACATCATCAAGCTGAGGAAAACATACAGCCGCATTGACTGAAATACCGGTAGGACAATTATACTTAGCAATACTAATTCCTGCTCCCGCAAGCTGCCATTCCGTAAATGTTCCATCCAGCCTGAGTATCGACTACCCTGAGTTAGCATTTCATCCTGGTAGTGAGTAGCGTCACTTGTGCTAAATTAGGTTTGGAACAAAAAACTATGGAATGGCGGCTCGCAGGAGCAGTGAGTATCGCTGCTTTAGATAATCCAAAAATAGCATGAATATATTGTTGAATCTGTTCAATTCAAGTGGTAGAAATGTACATTACGTTTAACTGGAATGAATGCACATTATATGAAAGGCACCTAGGAGATTATCCACATGTAATTTACCCCCAGCCTTTATTTAAGACCGACCTTTATTTGTCCGTGTTGACCACGCCCCCGGCCACTATCAGATGCCCAGCGTTTAATTGACTACCGGTTTTTATTTGAGGAATTATGGTACACACCACACCACACACCCACACTGAGGAAGAAGTAGGCCTGAGACATGTACACACACACATCCCTTTTTCACCACTCCCCTCCTATTTCAAGGAATGAACATGACAAGAGTAAAATGGTTGTAAAGGAAAGTTTTGTGAGGAAGGCAGGCGTGAAGCAAGCCGATGACAGTAATCTGCCCAATTATTCCAGCTATGACAACAAAACTGATATGAGCGAGAACGCAGGCACCACTGACACCTGCTACAGCTGCCCCAGAGTAGAAAGACACATTGGCATGTGTGTGGGGGGTAAACTCTTCACCTCAGTGCGGCTGTATAGGGGTTCCACAAATGGATGTTAAGCTCAGTGGACACACACACCAAACAAATTACATCATCCAGTTTGAATGGAGAGTCATGGGTGAGGTATCTTGTAGATACAGTCAGTTGCCCACAGCCATAGTTCGGTGACAACTTATCAGTTCATGAAAATTGACAAACATATGTATATACAAGTAAAACTGGCAAATCACTTATGTTCAGATATAAATGCTAGTTCTCTGCTTTTAACTAAACATGGCTGACTGACAATCACCTCAATCCTTCACTGATTTTGGCCTCTTGACAGGTCTGATCTATTACACATGTACTTTCATGCTTTCATTTTTACTGCAGTTTATTGAAAAAACATAATGTCCACTTAGCTAAAATAGAAAGTAAATATTTGATGACACTTTGCTGGAAGATGCTTCAATCTGCATCACAAAGATAAAGAGCATTACACTGGGCCTCTAATGATTTTATCATGTAGCAGGAAAAACTGGGAGGGTAAACACCCTCATACCCCTTCTACCTCGCACCATCAGAAAATAGTGACATCTGACATGTATGCCCCCTTGCCTCTCCCCTCTTCCTGTCCTCAGCAATTATTTTAAACCTGGGCACTGCATCATCCTCAAGTCCCAATTCACTGCATTATTTGAAGCAACACTAAATATTCAAAATGGACACATTTACTGGCACACACATACAGCAAAGGTTAAACCATATCACTACAATATGCTTTTTTACAGAATTTTGCGGAGGTTGGCTGTGTGTGTTGAACCAAAGGTGCAAACCAAAATTCGAAATGTGGCTGCCATTGTGCATAAGTTATTGTGAAATAAAATTATTTCAAGGGAATTGTCTTGCACTTCTCCAGACAGAGGAGGTGTCACGTTTGTATATAATAGGATGGAGGCAGATGCGAAGTTCCAGGGTAAAGAATTTAATTCCAAAAATACAACGTACCAAAAAAGGCACAGGTCTCGAGCTCCAATAAGCACATGCAGCGTAACAGGTACAATACTACAATAAGACATGGTGTCATCAGAGTTTATATACACAGAGAGAAATTAAACAACCAGCCACACCTGTCTAAAAGTTCAGGTGTGTCCAGCCATAGAGATGCCTAGACCACTCTCGCTATATGGTGTGTGCGTGTCAGTAGAACTTAACATGGCATGCTATCCTGCTCGTCCTGTGTGAGTGTGGGGCAAGGAACTCACAAGCCCTAAAGAATATAAGGATAAAGAATTGGGAGAGCCCGATCGTTGCAAACCCTGGGCAACCCTTACAGGAGGCCCCATCTACATCCTCTTTTGGTGCCCCAATGTGAGTCTCAATGGGATTCACACTCCTGAACTGGTCTAAGGAGTCAATTGTTTGGGCACTGAAGGCTATTAACATATATAAAGCACTGGCTATAGATTACTTTTAGTCTGAAATTTGAAGTGCCTGATCTTTTCTTCTAAAATATTATTTTGGCATCTCAGGGATCATTAGAGTTTTAGGCATCAGCTCACAGACAGCAAGTGATGTTGTCACATATCTAATTGTGTATTTCTTCTAAAGACTTCGTTTTTATTTCAGCTTGGTATAAGCCATTTCCATATTAAATAGTATGATATCATGCCAGTAATTGAAAATAATGGATTCAACCTTACAGGAGCCAAAAGAAAACATTATTTCATGCCAGGCTGTTCTCATGTAGCCTTGTGGGACCAACCTGATCTCGTGTGTTCTGTTTTCCACTCACAGATCAGTCTGGCATCTTCAGATAGAGAAGATTTGGAGGCGTTCGCCAAACAACCAACCAATCAGAGTTGGTTTGAAGCGGGTTAGGGTGTGACGCAACGAGAAGCGACTGTTCAGTCTAAACAACATGGCGGCTTTCACGTATGAGATGAGCCTAGCTATCGCGCAAGTTTTCGGATTGGCTGATTTGGCCCGTCAATCACCAACACAGGTGATTCGTACAAAATCATACAAAACAAGAAATTTGTACACGTGTACATTTCCGGAGCCATGACAACGTAAAGCACTGTACATTTAAAAAATGAAAAGAGTCAGTTTACATTAACTTTACCTATATGGAAACCTAAAATATGGCAATATATATATACAGTTGTATGCAAAGGTTTAGGCACCCCTGAAATTTTCCATGATTTTCATTTATAAATTATTGGATGTTTGGATCAGCAAACACCCAAAATAACTGAAGGACACAGTAATATTTCAGTAGTGAAATTAGGTTTATTGAATGAACAAAAAATGTGAAAAATTCATCAAAACAAAATTAGACAGGTGCATAAATTTGGGCACCCCAACAGAAATATCACATTAATATTTAGTTGAGCCTCCTTTAGCAGAAATAACAGCCTCTAGACGCTTCCTATAGCCTGCAATGAGTGTCTGGATTCTGGATGAAGGTATTTTGGACCATTTCTCCTTGCAAAATATCTCCAGTTCAGTTAGGTTTGATTGTTGCTTAGCATGGACAGCCCGCTTCAAATCACCACCCATTTTTTTTAATGATATTCAGGTCTGGGGACTGGGATGGCCATTCCAGAACATTGTACTTGTTCCTCTGCATAAATGCCAAAGTAGAATTTGAGCAAATTATAAATTATGGTGGACAATAAGTATTTGGTCACCTTCAAACAAGCAAGATTTCTGGCTCTCACAGACCTGTAACTTCTGTCCTCCACTCATTACAGTTTTTCCCAATTGTTAACACACAAAATGCTAAATTTGGCTCATTGTGTCAAAACTCAACACACAATAATTCTTGACACAACACTTGAAGATTAACATCTAACTGCAATGTCAAAAAGACATTCTGCAATCACAAATTAACACTCTGACTTCAAAAGGCCCTCTTCGGATTGATAGGAGACACTCATGCACATGATGGAGGACCCCCTGACCACTAATGGCGACACACATTGTGATGATCCCCTCGTACTTTCTCCTCTCCCTCTTCCCCTGTCTCTTCCTCATTCTTCTCTCCCTCTTATCCCGTCCCTTTCTTGTTCTTCTCTCCCTCTTCCCATCTCTTCATTGTCTTCTCCTTCCCCTTGGTCCTTCACCCTCCATATTCGCGATTGTCTCATGACAGGTGCTCATACCTGAGTTCTATGTGTAGTGCTACATATGTGACTGATTGGTGTTTAATTACCGGTTAAGTGTTTTACTGTGTGTGCGGGGGTGTTGCTAATGTTGTGTGTATTTTAATTATTGACTGGATGTGCTGACTGCAGAGTGTTTCATCATTGACCAATGTGTGTAACATGCACGATGTGTGTAGTGTTTTGCACCATGTGTTACAGAATTGTTTACGGTGCCATGCCGACAATGTGTTTATTCAACGCTTTGGTCTCGGCATTCACTTTTAGTGTTTTAGCAATTGGGAAAAACTGTAATGGCAGCGGTTTGAACTTGTTATCAGTATAAAAGACACCTGTCCACAACCTCAAACAGTCACACAACAGTCACAGACCGTGAGTGAAAAACCTCCTTCCATCAGCAATGGCATTGAAGATGAAACGTGGCTGGGCCTTTCAGCATGACAATTATCCCAAACACACCGCCTGGGCAACAATGGCTTCGTAAGAAGCATTTCAAGGTCCTGGAGTGGATTGGCCAGTCACCAGATCTAAACCCCATAGAAAATCTTTGGAGGGAATTGAAAGTCTGTTGCCCAGCGACAGCCCCAAAACATCAGCTCTAGAGGAGCTCTGCATGGAGGAATGGGCCAAAATACCAGCAACAGTGTGTGAAAACCTTGTGAAGACTTACAGAAAACGTTTGACCTCAAATATAACAAAGTATTGCGATAAACTTTTGTTATTGACCAAATACTTATTTTCCACCATAATATACCAATAAATCCATAAAAAATCCTACAATGTGATTTTTTTCTCATTTTGTCTCTCGTAGTTGAAGTGTACCTATGATGAAAACTACAGGCCTCTCTCATGTTTTTAAGTGGGAGAACTTGCTCAATTGGTGGCTGACTAAATACTTTTTTTGCCCCACTGTATATGGACATACTGGCCCTCATTTATCAAACGTGCGTAGAAACCAGCGTAGATCTGAGCGCAAAAATCATCTTACAACGGGGCTCAAGTGTGATTCACGAAACGTTTGTGTCACTCCAATTCCAGATTTCGAATGAACAGGTGTTGGTAAATCAGACGGTTGAAATCAATTGTAATTTAAATATCACGCCCACATATATTCATGTGTTAGAGGCCTCACCCTTAGAATTTACGACATGGATAAGCGACATCCAGCAAAGAAAATGAATTTCTCTAAGATATAACTAGAGATGCTCAGGTCTCAGGTGGAGGCCAACCGCTTGGTTTTATTTAGATGCTTAAGATCAGGCATCAATGGATCAAGGAAAAATGCGGTGTGGACTGATGTAACTGCTACAGTCATTGAAAGTGATAAACGAGAACCTGAAGTGCATTTCAAATAAATGAATTATTTTCACTAAACATTCCACATTTAATTTTTTGTAGTAGCTTTCTTACCCAGAAATAGCACTTACTATATTAGAAGTGTATCCTTCATAGAACCCCCAATGGTGGCAGAGTCCCCCCTCCACTGACCCAAGACAGAGCCAACTGTCCTTGAACATCTATCCACTGTGGTTTGTGTGCGTACTGTTGAACCTGCGCTCCTGCTCGTTTGGGGATTTGCAAGCGGTGTTATAAGGTACACAGTCAGGAGATCTGACCTCTGTCACCTAGAGCAGTGTTTCTCAAATGGGGGTACGTGTACCCCTAGGGGTACTTTGGAGTACTGCAGGGGGTAAATAAATAAAAAAATATGTCATGCATGATTCCTAAAATAATTATACTATAATAACAAATGAATGAAGTGATTGATTCTAAACATTTGAAATGTAGTGAAACTGTAATCAAACAGTTTCACCAAAGAACTTACACGGGCGTTACTCACCGAGGGCAAATATAAGATTTGCGCATCCCCCCAAGCCACCGGGCTACCATATTCAGAACAAACATCCTGGCATCACATATGATATAAACATTGATTGAATTAAGGTTCTTGCGATTTCATTCACAGATGGTGGCTACAGACGCATATGAGTAGAACCAATCACCCCAATCACTTTTGGAAAACCAGCAATTCATAAAATAGTCTTGTATTCACAGTTTGCTGAGCAACATCATATGGAAATTGAATATACCTAGTAGTTAGGGACTTGATAGCCGCCAAAACTGCTGGCATACTTCGACTAATTGTTGGCTGTGATATACAAGACCTGGGGCCTCATGTATAAAAGATTGCGCAGCTTACATACCAGAAGATGGCGTACGGCCAAAACTGGAAAAGTACGTACGCACAGAAAAATTCACATGTATAAAACCGGTCGTACGCCAAGTCCTGCGCACCTTTCCTTTATAAATCACAATCAACGTGAGATTGACCGCACGTGAACGAGCAACTGATCCCGCCTT
>JACXGM010013763.1:12483-22703 GCA_016801145.1 Umbra pygmaea | reverse complement strand
GGTGGCTCGGAAACGTTTTAGATGGTGTATTGTTCGGAAATAGTTGGGTGAGTCTTCATACACAACGTGATTTGCGGTAAAGTTGCATGATGTTTCTGATTGTTTTCACATAACAAAATTGATTATAACAACAAAAACAATGCTTCATTTTATTGCTGGGACCCTTTTGACAACGAATCCGAGAAAGATAGCTGACTGTTTGTACATTTTTCTTTGTCAGCCGTGGATGTATTAGCTCAGTCCCAATAAGGGACGGTTTTGTTTACATTGCACTCAAGTCACATAATAACATGGCTTTTTATTCTTTTTATCGCTATTGTAAATCGGATATGTTTGCTAAATTCGTGAAATTCTAAGCTTTCTGTACATATAAGCCATGTATATGCAGAGTTAAATCTGCACTTGTGAGCAATGATTCTATTCACCTTTTGGGCCAACTCTCCCGCGGCCGGCAGCGTGAGTTCGAAGAGGTTAAAGACCATTTTAAATTAGATCAATTAGAGAAATCTATAATTTCAGGTTGAAACAATCTATGTTTAAAAGATCAATTGGTGAACAAAAGTGAAGTGGACATCAAATGGCGTTAGGTTTAAAAAACTGGCGTTTGTGGGTTGGACAACTAATACTGATAGGCTGTAAAAATTGGCGTTTTTTTTTTTGTGTGAAATGGCCTAAACACGATAAACTGGTGTAAGAAAGCTATTGATTTCTATAACCATTTTATACTTAACTCCTCTGTAGAACAGGTTTTTGTAGCCCAAACGAACACAGTTTTTTGGGTTATGAAACTATTACTGTAATTGTATAACATAGCCTATGTAGTTTAAAAGTTAATTTATCTATTGTATAAATGTTTGATGAATAGGCTATACCATATATTTAAAAAATGTCTATAGACTGTCTATGTATGTAGTAGGCCCTAGTGATCATGTTTGTATATGGCTGACCTAAAATTATACATCCTAATTCAAACTTGTAACAATGTAATTTTATAAAATAATTTGCACACTGCAAAACTCCTCATTTAATTATTTGCCTATTCTAATTTATGATATTAATCACATATGGTTAGATCAAAAGAAATGTATTTTAGTTTAAGATAGGACCCTGACAGAAACTCCTGTTGTTCAAGTAGACTTTAATGCAAAAAAATATTTATTTGCACATAGTCAAACAGACTTGGCCTCATCCTACTTAATGTCTGAGACAAAATGGAACCATAGGAAGACTTGCCTTAAACACAGAAACTCAGTTTGAGCCTATGTACCAGAACATCTTGTTTTACGACCCTTTGAAAGACACACACAGACACAGCCATGATTTAGAGAACTGAGACAGCCTAGCTTAAGGAAAAAAAATGGCTGCCCATTTGACAGATCTTAGAATGTAGAAATCTATTACGCAGACACATAGCAAAACATACCCCAGCAAACTGTGTTAAGAAAACAATTGTATTGGGGTTGTGTGAACTTCGCGTTGTCATTAAGAATCATATGCCTTTTAGAACTTCTGACAACACAAACACACATCTTTGACATTCTTAAAGACAAAAGTGCCCATGTAGACCTGGGAAAACAGGATCTAACACTGTGAGGAGGTGATACTGTAACTAGAATCAATAGAATGCCATTTAACATTTGTGAATAGAGAGTATTGAAAGAGGAGTTTCTCCCCCTCTCTGCCCCCTTGGCTCTAGTGAGTTTCAAAGGACTGCATGGTTAACCAACATTACACAATTTCTACCAGAACTGCATTTGCAAGTCCATTTTCTTGTGCCATAGAGATAGAGACAAACAGATACACTTGATGTTGTCCCAATAATCACAAATTGATCCAAATTGAACAGAATTTAGGTCTGTGTATAGCAAATTAATAACCAAATTAATACCATTCTCACAGGTGCTTTTACAATCTTCTAGACACCTGTTTGCTGAGGCATTAAACATGATGTACAGAGAAACACATAGGGGCAGCTTAGTTTGCAGGAAAAAATGTATGCTCCTGACAAATAATGGCAGCCAACAACCCTGAGTAGTGAAATTCTAAAGTCTGTCACACAACTAAATAGAGAGACACACAGACACTTTGAGTTCGAAGGCCTGAAAAACCTAGAGAAAACACTTTTATAAACCTAGAGAGTTATCTACCAAACATTAGGGTCAGAGGCTACTGTAGTATTAAAAATCTAAGGCATTTTGGCCATTTTTAGAAGTCTAATATTCTGAGAACTGTTAAAACAACATATTTAATGAATTTGGCCCTATGTAGAAGTTTACCAGCTTTGATAAGCTTATCTTTGAAAACATATCAGTATTAAATACAGCTATAGGAAGCTCATGACATCATGTCTTTGTTGACTTGTATTTGGAAACTGTAGAATGAGGGGTGGGGGGAAAACCCTTAGGACGCCCTTAGGCCCCTGACTTGACACTGACCAATCACATTGCTGAAACACACTCATCAAAGTTTTGACAGCTGTGACTTACATGGACCAATAGGAACACACCAGGGGGCGGCATAATGGGCGGGGGAAAGGGGGTGGGTCCTAAATGGCACAGGTAATCAGAACGCTTAGATCCACCTGTCAAATAGGTGGTCATAATGGTTTGGCTGATAAATGAAAGGGTAATACCATTTCTCTCTCACATGGCAGGATACATTTTATGACAACACATCTCCAGTTCTATTATGTTGCAGCCTTCACAGTTTACTGTTCTATTGGTCCTGCTAATTTTGTTTGTCTTTCATTAATTGGTCTTTAACATTGCAGTTCCACACAATCATGGTACCTCAGGCAATCAGGATACATTCCATAGTAATATCATTGTGACTATTAGAAGAGTCTCATTAGGAATTACATTTACATTTTTGTGTTAAGGTTATGAATATGTTTGGCATTAAGTTTAGGCATCACATTGCTGAGGTTACACATTAATAAGCTTAGGGATAGGGTTAACATTTAAAAAACTGACATTCACAAATGGTCCATTTAGACAAAAACATATTGGGCCCCATTTTAACGATCTGAAACGCAAGTATCAAATGCGAAACACAAGATACATTGTAAGCGGGTCGCGGGCGCTGTTGATATTATGCCGGCGGGATAAATGACCTTTGCGCCCAATCTAAAATGGGTAGGTCTGAAGTAGCTACATTAGTCATAGGTGTGGTTGGGGCGTAACATGCAATAAACCAATCAGAGCATCATCTCACATTCCCTTTAGGAGCAGGCGCGCTTGTTCCATGACGGATTGCATAATGGTGGATTGCTATTGATATTTCTTTATTACAAAATGTAAATAAAGAAATGTCAGAAAGACATACTTTCCAATGTTTTTTTCTCACTCTCACTGAATCACGAGGTTATGAATGCATGGTGATATTTTTGCAATGAAGTCTAACATTAGACCAAGATTACTTTGCTTACCTCACACTTCTGTCAAATAAGCTCTTCTCTCCCGTTCTGCTGGTGGGGCATTTGGGTACAGTGGCAATGGCAATGGCACTTGCATTTCAACATCACGTCTCCTTAAGTCCTCTAATATTTCCTCATGTATGTCATCAACACATCTATGATTCATGGAAATGTTGTGTAAAACACAACAAGCCACAAAGAATGCTGCAACCTTTTACATACTGTAAAGTGCCTATTGTTCTCTATCCAAACACCTGAAGAACATTTTCAGTGTGCCAAATGTTCGTTCAATTAGGCTACACAAAGTTTGTGTGTGTTTTCGATTAAACAGCATTTCACGCACTGTTGCTGGCATCATAAGTTGTGTCATCAGCCATGTCTTTAACCAATAGCTGTTGTCCCCTTCACAGCCACCCATTTAAGGGGGTGTTCCCCTCAAAGATGGCAGGAATGTCAGAGTTTGCCAGTAGCCAATTAATGAGTTGTGGCTTGAGCCAGGGTAAGTCGCAAAGACATGGGTGATTTTACTATTAGCATCGCATATGACTTGTATGTTGATTACCTCTTTTGCTGGCTGCAGGGTGGCCTTGGAGAGTGGTAGTGACATCCCACTCCCCTCTGGGGAGTACAATGTAACAGGTACATTCAGGGCTGTTTCTACCACCGTGGCTGACACGTTCGCCTGGCAACACTATATTATGTCGGCAACAGAAACTACGATTTTTTTCCTTTCAGAATGATAGCGCTCATTTTATTTCATTGCAATAATCATTGTGAAGTCATTACGAAGCTAGTGAATTGTAACCAAATGTAATTGTTTTATGTGTGAAGAAACAATAACAGTATGTGATTAAAAAAACATTTAACATGTTTTCACAAACAATATTTCATTACAAACAGTAACAAATATGTTGTACACATAATATAGATTGAATATATTGTCAGTGTATCACGTGAAAACACGATAACGTATGAAAAACACTCACTAGAGCATTGCCGTGCAGAGACCTTTTGAGGAGCAGGGGGTCAAATTCAAAAAAGGGCACATGGAACAAAATTTGTTAACACTATTTTTAATCGGAATTAATAGTTTGTGTTTTTTTTCAGGTTCCTGAAAAGTAGCCATTCTCTCCATACGCCTAGATGTCTGTGTTGGGTCACATATGTGATCTTTATTTTAAATTTAATTTGATTTTTTTTTACATAATACTAAATCTACAATACTGTACACCTTACTAAATATGGAGCCTTACGTCAAACTACATTCACACAAGTATTATCTATCCAAAATGCAACAATTCGGCATAAAAATAAATATGTATGAACATGTCAGATTGTTAGTTCTTGTGTGAAGCACTATTCTAACCAGTGGTTAGACTGGTTAACTCAGCTGCTTAGGGATCCACTGCCGTCTTTTTCTGATTCGTTATTCTCTCTTTATGTGGCATCTTTGCACTGTAGTATAATTGAATATAATGTACAGAAAAGACAAGATAACAAGATATTAAACCAGATAAACTGTTTAATTGTAGCCTATACCTGCAACCTCAGCTGACTATCAGATTTCTGTAGCAGTGTGCTAGTAGGCTTTGAATCAGAAAGGGATTTGCAAAGGTATTTTCTCAATTCTCAAAATATATAATGTCCTTTATTAAGATTAAGAAGTAACAATGTACTTCAAAATGACACTACAATAAGATAAATTTTACAGTTCATTTTTCAACATCAGCTAAATGGTTTTGGAAACAGACTGTCTGTAGTGATCTTACCATACTTTTCACCATCTCTTAACACAATACGATGCTCTTGCAGGCAGGCAAATGTGACAGGTCATGTTGATAGCCTATGAGGTCATCAACCGGCAGCAGCGCAGGTAGACGAGGCTAACAACTTTACTTCTATATTATTACTTTTCAACATTTTTTTGTTTTCAAATCATTGATTTACATGTTCATTTTTAAATGTATTCATAATTTAAATGGCCACTCAAAAGCGCACTTTTGACTTTCAAAGGCAAAGGGGCAGGTGCTCAGGCACCCATAGCCCCCCCCCCTGCACGTGCCTGTGCAAGGCGGAAGGTGATTCTGGGGGAGAGCAATGTTGAAAAACTGATTCTTCCAAATTGAATACCAGAGTCACTAGATGACCTTCTCAGCAGGATAAAGACTACTTTTGGGTTAAATGGCAACTGCAGAGTGCAATACATGGACCAAGATTTTGGCAATGACTTTTTCAATCTTGAATTCTACAAATGAACTTAAGGATTTGGGGACAATCAAGGTGATCAATCAGCAAACAAATCCAACTTTGATCAGTACAACTGAGACCACATCAACTTTCACCTGAATCTGAGGACAGTGTGTGATTGGCATCAGATGACACAATAATCCTTTCATCCCCTGATTCTGTGTCATCCCGAAATCAACAGTGGCCAGAGGAGTTTCAGATTCCCAGATTTTCATGACACAGAACTCCAACTAGCGAAGGGGAATTCTGAGTACCATGAGAGCCACAAACTGTTGACTCTTAGCTCCCCTATGAAGTCAGACATCCTAAATAGACTGGCAGAAGAAATGTACACATTTAAGGCCTACCCAGAAGATGCACATTTCTGTGCAGTTGCAGAGGCCCTAATCCAAAGGCACCCTTGTTTGAAAGAACATAGCTCATTCAATGGCTGCTACGGCTGGATACAGCGACTGAAAAACAAGATGGGCAACTACAGGACTCAACTCAAATTGCAGGGGTGTCCTGAGCTGTCAGTGAACTCACTGAAGTCTAAAGCTACTACAGATTCATACCCTGCTAAAAAAAGAAGAGGCCAAAATGAGCTGAAGCTAACTTTTATCCATCCTTCCCAACTGGCGAGACTCTGGAATGCCTAGAAAAACTGAGGCTAGGAATTGTCCATGACATCAGAATAAGAAACAATGAAAGGGTCATCGGAGACAAAATGGCTCGCACCTTTTCCTACAGACAACAGGAGGTGGAAAATCAAGAACCGCGCATTGAAGACTTCAAGGACAGATGTTCTAACAGAAAGAGGTAATAATGAAACTGAAGTGATTCCAGTCTTTCAAGTTTTGTTACACTGAGCTGTTTTGAATTGGTCATAATTTGGTATAGTTTAGATTAAAGCCTTTATAACACGGCTTACTGAGGATTTTTTAAGTTTCCATTTTTGTAACACGTTTTGGTGTATCTACATTTGCGTCATTGTACATGGTATGCTACAGTGGGTAATGTGTTACAGCTGAGATCGTATACAGGATGAGATCAATAATAATTTTATGTCATTCAGGATAAGATATCTACTGTTATTTGATTTAGATCAATGCAGATTTCCAAAGGCTCATGGCTGTTCCTTTTGAGGATAAGTTCACGGCCCAGTTATACATATACTCAAGTCAGCTGGTCAGAGTCAACCGTGCCAAAGGAGGAGCAACACGCCAAAAGCTCCCATCTTTGACATTTTGGACGAGGTAAATGTGTTTGATGTAATGACACCCTGAGTTTAGGTGGGGCTATGAGGGGTGTGACAGTTTATTTGTATCCTTTATAGATACATTAATGTTGGCAGACTAATATTGATAGTGTCTTTCATATGCAGGGAATGTTTTCAACTACTCAAAAGCTACACCATTAAGCTCACATCGTATTTGTCTGTCCGTTGTTAGAAAACGTGTATGAGTTTAGCTGTTAAGAGTTAACATCTATCTTCAGAGATAATAAAAACATTTTTTATCCTGGTCTAGAATGAGGACATTCATATTCGGAGGGAGTGTGTCCTGAAGCCCTCATTGGCTTCCTGGGAGAAGATGCAGATGACCTGATCAAAGAGTATTATGTAATTTGTGTAGGTCCCCCTTTGGTAACACTTTATTTTGAGAGTCCAAAAAGTGTATCTGTAGATGCTCTACAGATTATCTGCAGACTATCAACATCATTTTAACAAACTATCTCCTAACCCTAACCCTAATCCTAACCCTAACCCTTCCCCTAATGTTAAGCCTAACCTTAACCATTACCCTAAAACATATTCAAAATTTACCCCTATCCTTAAAGCTACACTGTGTATTTCTTTGAGTTGATTCTTAGCAAAAACCCCTTTGTTCTTTCAAAAATATGTGCTCATTCATGTGTAATTACTTCCACCTAATAATCAAAGTATTTTCGTAAGTGTAGAATCTTCTATTCACAATACATACAATGGTGCCGCTCGAATTGCGGCAGCCATGTTACGCCTCCATCTTTAAAATACATTAGCCAAAGAGGGACATACCTGGAAATTCAAGCTCGGCCATTCACGCTTTTACACAAATGGCACCGTGACGAATGCCAGGGCGAGATTACTCACGACTGCCGGGAAATTTCAAAGTCTGTTGAAGATGTAAGATCATGCCTGTTCTTGAGGACATGTAATAGTAGCGCTGGCTCAAGCTGTAAAGTAGGCAAGAACGTTCGCCTGGCAACACAAACTGGGATTTTTCGTTTCAAAATAATAGCGCTCGTGGTTCATTGCAATAATCATTGTTTATTCATTGCATAGGTAGTGTCCATGTTCATGTTTTGCTAAAATTAGTATTCTGTTTGAATAAAACAGACTCTAGTGAATGTTTTTCAAATGTAATCGTGTTTTCACATGAGACACTGACAATATATTCAATCATATTGTGTGTAAAACATATTTGTTACTTTATTAATAAAACATGTTAAATTATTATTTTTGCTATCACATGCTCATATTGTTTCTTTACACACAATACAATTGCATTTGTTTATAATTCACGGGCTGTGTAGTGAATTAACAATGATTATTGCAATGAATCAAAACGAGCGCTATTGTTTTGAAAGAAAAAACGAATATCCAGGTTGACGTTGCTGGTATAATAACGCGAGGGGCTTCAGTTGCTTGTCATATACATTTTCACCAGCAGATGGGAGCAGATCTTACCCAATGCAGCTTTAAACTACACAATGAGTCATATCATCAACAAACTATCTTTAGAGCACCTACAGATGGAATTTCGGACTTTCCAAAAAAAGTGTAACCCCCCCTTTTTCCGCCAAAACAGCAACTCCATTTACAACAAACTGCGATAACATTATTCGTTAGAGTAGGGGTGTTAACCCCGGTGTCATGGACAAATTTCTAATCGGGCCCTCATACAATTTGGCAACCTAATCATCCCTATATCTCAATTTGCTCATTCATTCCCCCCTCCCCCCCTTCTCCCCAGGCCATAGCTGCAAATGAGAAAGTGTTCTCAGTGAAATTAAAGTTAATAAATAAATAAAATGAATGCAGGTGAACAAATTCATGAACCCTAATATTATACCATTAATACACTGTATGTTTCGATGTGTATAAATTTGATGTGTATAAATATATTTAAATACGTTGGCTTCATGTTCCATTTTCCGATCACAAATAAGTACGCTTTTTCATAAATATCGTCTCATATGAGCAGAGTTGCACATACACGTGAGCATGCATGACATGCATTCTATCTGCAGTGCATATGCGAGTACAAGAGTTGTCTGAAATGGCCCCAGATATACCACTATTGCTGCCACCTATGTATTTACTCATACCGAGATAATGAAGTGGGAGTGTTACATCATGTTTGCCTGAACTTGTACAAGATCAGTAGTGTGATTTCGTTTGGCATTATTCAGTGAAATGTAATCATTATGATTTTGTAACCATTGTCTTTTAACTAACATTGTACAGCCCTTGCGAAATCCTCTTAAACTTTAGTGACCGATATTTTCTGTGTTCTGTTCAAGATAGGCATAGGTGAGTTATCACAGAGTAAGACTTAGGCCAATGATTCTGGTCACATACCCATTGCAAGTTACTGCATTTAACAGTGCAAAGTGATGCCAGGGGTTTGTGTAATTTATCCTTTTGTAGGACTCTGGAGCAGATGAAGCTATGAAGGGCAGATGAAGCTATGAAGGACCTGGAGCAGTTCACCATGGCAGTGTTCATCATTCGGAAACAGGGGGATGGACTGCAGGAGCCACGTGAAGACATTGAGGGCATGGATGTGTGGAATGAACTGACTTCAGTTTCCTCACCTTGTCCCCTGCTTCTAAGTTTGGTATATGCACTCAACCTAGTTTATCTAAAACCCCTTCATTTAACTTTTGAAGTGCTCCAGAAAATCATCATGAAGCTTGAGCACCACAAGATGTCCAATATCTATATTGCAAACTTCAAAGCTTGCAGTAACGTCACACCCTGATCTATTTCAAATGTGGAGAAATGTTTTTTTCTCATGCATTTGTTTAATGTGTTCCCCAAATTGTTTTGCATGAAACCACAGCACTGTTAAAGCAGAAGCTTTGTTAATGGTTAGAGCTCAGGGCCCGTATTCATAAAGAATCTTAATGCAAAGAGTAGCTCCTAGTCAGAAAATTCTAAGAAAATTCTTAGAAATGTGGGCGTTTACTCCTAAAATTAAAAAAAAATCATAGTAAAGAAAAAAGTAATTCAGAAAGCATCTTAACTCTTAAAAGAGGTCCTAAGGCCAAAATTGGTAGGAGTACAGACGAGGACTTTTAAGAGGCTTAAGAGTTCCTTCAGTAGAGGAGAAAACAGCGGAATTACGAAGAGGGAGAAGAAATGTGTTGCAGACAATGGATGATAGTGAGTCAATAAGAAGCTATAGATTAGATCGTGCAGGGATCATGTTTGTGACCGATCTTATTAGAGACACGCTAACATCTCAGACACAGCGCAGAAATGTCATAGTGCCAGAAATGAAAGTAATCACTACATTAAGATATTTGGCAACTG
>JACXGM010013763.1:0-12383 GCA_016801145.1 Umbra pygmaea | reverse complement strand
CTTGCAGGCATAAAAAACTGCATTTATGAATATAGCAGCCTTGTTGTCGGAGTAATTGATGGAACCCACATCCGAATTATTCAACGTGATCTCCGAAATACGTGATACTACCACGGACACTTAACTTCAAACTCTGTGGCAGTTTCACGGAATGGCCGAATATTCTGTGAAACTGCCACGGATCCTTAACTTCTAAATCCGTGACAGTTTCACGGAATACTTAAAATCGCTCAGTTTTTTCCTTCTTGGACAACCAACCAATCACAGTATTCAAAAGATTGTGTCATACATAGCAACGGGGTCAGCCCCTCCTCCTCACTAAGATAAGAGTTTTTGTCTTTTCCTTGCTCAGAGTTGCTCTTAGATGGGTCTGGAATCGAATTTTGACACAAAATTGCATTTGTGGTCCTAGTAACTGTTCTGCATTTTGTGCACATGTTTGAACTGAATGAACAAATTACTTAAATTGCCTCAGCTTATGCCTTGCTTCTAGGTCCAATATATGCACTCAACCTAGCTTATCCAAAACCCCTTAACCCTCCAGGGCCTTGGGGGGCTTTAGTCCGCCAGGCACACAGTTGACTTTTTGGTCATACTTTGACCTAGTGTGAAGTGCCTTATGGTTTTGGATTCAGAAGACCCATGGCTACAACATGGATGAATGAAATCCAACATCCTGGGTCATTGAATTTGATGTTTAAAAAAAATAAATATTTATTCCAAAAAACTAAAGAATGTATGTATTTTTTGTTGTTTTTTACATGTATACGTTTTTAAAACCCAGCTAAATTCCAACTCCAAAAATTGTTGTTTTATGCAGGATGATATCCTACATCATTGTAAATTTGTTATTTTGTCGATTTCACTTCCTAAAGAAACACCATCGTCGGTTTTGAGGCGCAATTTTTCCGGCTCTGATGCACCCACAGAGATGATTCACCACTCATTATTTGTGTCTAATTCTCCACTTTCCAACAGTACCAAGCTTTAGTTGCTAGCATGTACGGTTCGTGAGATAATCACTAACACTTTGACTTGACTTAGTAGTTTAATGTTTGAAATGCTCTACAACCGGTGTGCCCACTTCTGCTCTTGGAGAGCTGTCCTTTAGGTCTTATCTTCAACCCCAGTTGACACTAACCTGATAAAATTGTTCCCCAACTAGTTAATAGAATCAGGTGTGCTAAATTAGGATTGGAATGAAAACCTACTGAATAGTAGCTCTCCAGGAGCAGGAGAGAGCACCCCTGCTCTAGAAAATTATCATGGAGCTTGAGCACCACAAGATGTCCCCTAACAGAGAATATAAGTATCCCACCGGTCAGACAGCCAAAACATTATGACCACCTGAATGATTTATTGCCCACCCAATAAACCCCACCCCCTTCCTAGCCCCAGCTTCCTGTCTCCCCTCCCCCATCCTGTCCCATCCCCCACTTCCTTGGCCCCCACCCCTGTCACCCACACCTGACCCCCCCCTCCACTAACCCCCCTTTTCCCACATCCTGTCCCCTCCACCCACCTCTGGCACCCACTTCCCCTGACCACACACCCCATGGTCTGCCTAGGTTTTCAGACCTTGAAAGGAGTTCCTGCATGGGCCCCCCTAAACGGAGCTGTCAAAAACTTTGACGAGAGGGTTTGAGCGATCTTATAGGCCCGTTCGAAAAAAAATACTGTAAGGCCAGCCTTCACTCTGGTGTTTGTGTGTGTGCGTATGTCTGTGTGTGTGTGTGTGTGTGTGTGTGTGTGTGTTTGGAAGACAAGAGTCTCCATTTCTGGTAGAGTGAGCTCCGACCCCCTCTCAAACAGTGTTTCAAGGTACCCATTTTATACCCCCTAATAAAGTTTGTGTCTCTCTATGGCACAAGCTAATTTTGTTTGATCTTGCTTCATGTTAAAAACTTTCTGTCATGGGTCTTTTGAAGGGTCTATAAGATCAGTTGTGAGATTATCTAAAAGTAAATTTTTTGTTTTCTAAAAGTGAAACAAAATGCCCAAACCCACCCCCTATCAAGGGGGGGGGGTTCTGAGCTTCCTACATCCTATGTGTCTCTCTGTCAAACATATTTTCCTAATTTCTTTCAGGCCACAAAAATCCAGAACCTATGTATTTAACCATAGATTTTAAGAAATGTGATTATTTATTAACATAAATTCTAAAAAAACAAATATCTAAACCTTTTTACTGTAAGACTGTTAAGTTCTCTCTCTCTAGTCTAGAAGTACATATGCTGTTTGGGGGCATGTTATAACAATTACATGAAGCCTCTTCCCTGATTCAATGTTAAAAGTTTTTCACAGAGAACCTGAACAAGATTGTTACAGACCACTTCAATGTTCCATTCTAAAATCATATGTCCATTCTAAAAAAATATAGAAAATCTGTGTGTGGATATGTTTGTGTGTGTGAGAAATATTTGCTTCCTATCAGTTTTGTTCTAAGTCAAGACATTATCAACTTACACCAAGTAACCTGTTCAACTTACCTCATGCAAGTTTATAATGCTGTTGTCCCCATTTAGAAAAAAGAATGGTTAAAAACAAATTTAGTTTTTACAAAGCTTGATTCAATGTTTGTCTACAACCTAAAGTTCAGTGTTTTACGAGGTGTTGTCAAAAGGACAGGGGGGTTCAGGCCTTTAGTTCAATCGGGCCATAAAACCATTTGCTTAAACAGACATCCAAATTGAATGTTGACTCACAGTCAGTCTAAGCTGCTACATCATTTTAGATTTAGGTAGAGCATGATGTTCATAAAACAATAGCCAGATAACATAGGTTCAACCTGAATAAGTTTGTGTCAGCACAAACCACAGCACAATTTTGTGTGAGAGTTGGCAAGGCATTCAAATGAATCATTATTTAAAATGCAATTAGCCTGTTACAATGTGTGGGTTTAATTCTTCTTTACATTTCAAATGCCGAGGTGAGCTTTACATTTTTCAAGTTTCATTTCATTAATTTACTCTTTTTCATGTTTTTCTGTTTTAGCAATACAAATTATTTATTGCAATAATCAGTTTGGGTAGTTTAATTTGTGGACACAGGATCTAGAAACGGCAGTAAGTCCTTTCACAAAACAAATTTTGAAAAATAGCCAAGCAACAGCTTACTAATGGCAAGTGCATACCAATTTATTTAAATACATTTCCAACTTATACCCTCTGTTCTTGATTCTATTTCAACTTTTTGAAAATCAAAATCCAAATCTGACAGGATCTAAATACTTTTATAAGACAACCATTAATCTAGGGAAAGCAATGTTTTTTTGCATAATTGTGTAAATGTCTATGTGTGTGTATGTGTGAGAATCTTTGTGTGTGTGAGAGAGTCTGGGTGTCAAAGATCTCTCAGTTTGCAAAAGCAAATTTAGATGTGTTTCAGTGTAACAGGGGGTTTCATGTTTACATCTGAGTGCAGATTTGCATCTAGCTGATTGTATGCATTGTCAAAAACTCTAAAAAGCATAGTAATTTATGAATCCAAACAATTTTAGCCTCAAATCAAGTAAACAGAAGTCATTTACACAAGGGTCAGTTTGGAGCACAAACTATGGTGATACATCATAGTTACAACGTAACACATCAAACTTCTATGAATATTGAAATAAAATGTGTTCTTACCCTTTTCGATGGTATTTGAAAACATCAAGTTTGCAGGGTGACCACACTACAAAACGAATCCTATGAAACATCAAGGCATTGGTTTCTCAAATGTTCAGTATTAGAAATGCATAGCTTTCTTACCATAGTTTATGTTGTTTTGGTCATTTCACAACACTAAATGTTGAGTATACTCCTTAATTGATGAATCACCAGGCCAACATCCTCCAGCCCGCTTTTCACACAATGATCTCATGTATAGTGCTCACACTCTCCCCCGGGCCTCTGACTGTCAGCCAACGTCCGCCTGATATAGTCCAGGAACATTTAGGAAAATCTTTGAAAGACGCATTTCGTCAATTCAAATGTAATGCAATAGATTATCATGTCACAATGAACATTTTATATCATGGTTTGTAAAATAAGTTTACACATACTAAACAGGATTACGATCAGACAACAGTACCGTTGTAAAATCTTGATTCAGACATTCTAGAGCGCTGTACCCAAAGTCTGTTTTCAGTACAAACAGGAATTGAAGTATGCACTGTTTTCACAGTCTTTGAACATGGTAGTATACAGTTATGGGATTCCGAACCCTAAAACTCAGTCTGTTACGGGGCGAACCTTAGTCTTCAGAAACTGATCCATGTCGCCACGGTAAGAATGTCTTTGTTGATTATTTTACAACAAATTAACAAAAGTATGTTTTCAAATTACATTTCTGTTCTGCGAGAATATTTATATGAACTGTTTTCTTAAGATAACTATAGAGCTTTTTCATAATGTAAAGATCACTCCCAATATAAAACAACAACAATGTTTATTATCTCAGGTTAGAGTCAAAACAAGGCTGCAACAGGTCAGGCGAAGGCACAGAGGATAATCCAAGGCAGAATACTTAACAATGTAGGGGTCAGGCCAGAATAACAATACCAGAATGTAGGCGAAGGTACAGAGGATAATCCAAGGCAGAATACTTAACAATGCAGGGGTCAGGCCAGAATAACAATACCAGAATGTAGGCGAAGGTACAGAGGATAATCCAAGGCAGAATACGTAACAACAATGCAAAGGTCAGACCGGAACAGCAAGACATGAATGAATGAATGAATGCTCAGTAAGAAGAAAATCAATACTCACAATACCTCGCAAAGAGGCAATGGAGTGTGTGTGTCTTATATACTGAGTGAGTGAGAGCAGGTGTACTGAATTTGGATAATTGAGTCCGGGTTATGGGAAATGTAGTTCTGAGTGGCCAAGAATAGGGAAGCTGTAGTTCACAGGGAAGAGGAACTGGGGAACGTTACACATAACACACGTTTAGCTGGCTATTTTCTGTCGCAAATGTAAGGTTTTAGCGCAGTAAGATTTATATGGGATGTTTTTCTTAAAGTTAGGTTTTAGCTCCATAAGAGGAAAGTTTTCTTAATGTGTTATGTTGCCTGATAGATCATTTACACTATAGCGTTTGAAATTGATTGGCTTAAGGCAAAGTGATCTAACAATGGTAAATACGATGGGTCGAAATGGTTACATTTTAGGGAAATGGTTTAATCGCATACGTAGAGCTGTGTTTGCTATAGTGTTACGGTCGCGTCACAGCAGTGGAAGAATTCTAAACTGTTATAGTGTGATTAAAACATATAGATTTTCTGTAATATATGAAAATGATGTTTATTAGAAATAATTTGATTGAAACTAATAGGATATTTGATTCATCAACATTGTTTAACTGTAGCTCTGTTTAGGTTTCGAAGTTAGTCCGTTTTGTTAAAGTTACGACCTTTCGCAACACAATATATTTATAGGTTATATATAATATGATTTGAAAAAGAGTGTATGGTTAAGATCCACAAAGAAACAATAGTTCTAATTTTTTTGGTTTCACATTAACAGCACACTTTAATTTGAAAAAGTAGGGTTTTGTTGATCAGTTGAAACATACGCCAGTGTTTTTCAAAGCAAACTTATTTCAACTAATTGGGTTTGTATTAAACGTTTGTATTCTAGACATACAATGTTTTAGCCAGCCAAGGACCAGTTCACACAGAGTGTTCACTAAATTGTTTGATACTTGTAAATTTGTGTTGCTGATACAGACTTGTAAGATGCTAAACATTTTTCCACTGAAAACAAAAACAAAGAATTTCTATGTTTATTTAGGTATAATATAAAGGTTAGGTTATATCACCTTACAATAGTTCACTATGTAGTTTGTAAAAAAACAGCTATGTTTTTATAAAAGGCGTTAGAAATTATGTTTTACTTACATTGAATGATAAATATGACATAACATTTACTGAAATACTTTTTAAAAGATTTGTGTCTTTTTCAAGGGTCTAGAAACCCATACTCTATATTAAAACCACCTCTTTGTGACACCTTGTCCCTGGTTAGGTTAGCATACAGCGTCTCTATAGGTTTCCAACAATAGATAGTGACAGCAATGGATAAACTAAAGCAATGTTGCAGGCTTCTAGTACAAATCAAACACCTTCTGGTACCTTTGTCCCTGTTTAGGGTGTGACAAATCTTACTCCTTGGACTCTCACAGCCATCTCCTTCATAACATGAATCAAACAGGTTTGAATAACGAGTTACAGAATCCAAACTTGTAACTGAATTTGATTCTTTCTAATTATTTGAAGTCTTAAATAAGTTTTAAAACTTAAGACACCTAGGTCTGTTTTTGATATAGGGTTGTTGAATGTTCTAATCCTAAACAACTTGAGAGTTCCTAACCATATAAGGCTCTAAGTTGGGCAGCCAATCTTCTTATCTAAAATCTTCAAGTTTGTACCTCGTAAAACAAAAATGTGTCTATTTAAACTTTAGGACTTTCAGTCCAAGACAAATTATATCAATTTCAGGTTAAAACAATGTTCAAAAGAGCAAGTGATCAATCAAAGTGAAGCCCCCTGAACTAGATCCTATAGGATTGGTTGTAAATTAAAACAGGGCGGGCCGATGAGGGGGTAGACATTTGTGTTTTTCAAAGCCCTTCAAGTCTTGGGTTCGATTTGTTTAAGCAATGGAAATGGATATGAAGATAAAAAGGTATGGAGTGAAATTCCTGGTTTCATATCACAGGATGTGACATTTATAATAATTAGAGCGCCAGGATGTTTCAAAAACAGTATCAAAATAGGAGAAAATACTTTGTCATACAACTTCAACCCGCTGAGCTCAACCGTAGAAATCTTCACAGATGAGCAAAATACGGTTGAAGAGGATTTAAATAAGTGGAACATTTTTAGCCCACAGCTCGATATACAAGAATGGTTGTGTATTTGCAGAGCTCTATTCGAAGTAAAAGCAAATTATGTGAAAGGAAGACCCGGTTTTGCTGTGGAGAAGCAGGTTGGTGGAGAAATTATAAAAGCCAATACGTGTTGAAGCCGACGAGTTTCACAGGGATTCACATTACACTATTTTTGGTTGCGTTAAATTCAATCCTGAAAATGCTACAAAGACTCTAAATACAATGAGATATACTGATGCGGATAAGAAAGTCAATTATTTCATACCATTATTTTCCTTTCCAGTGTTTGAATGGTTTAATGTAGTTTGTTTTATATATGAAATCCACAATCTATTCAAACATCGTAAGCTGCTACGCAGATGGTATCTTTTAAATAAAAGACTCTTGGATATTTTTCCTAAAAATACCTAGACTTTTCAATTGGAAAGTTCATCTTAAAGTTGTTAACTACAACCAAGAGAGCAATTGTCAGCTTTAGTTGTATTGATACGTTTTTTGTATTCATTGTTGTAAACCTTCTAATCCTAACGCTATTATGCTTCAGATGTGTTAACATAGAAAACTTGGTTGAATTATACTTTGAGTTCTACTAATGTCTTTTGATCAATTTGTGTGATTAAAAATATTTCAAAAATCATTAATAGTTTGACTTGTTTAAATGTATACACTTCTGTGTAAACATTTACAAATATTGCTCTTAGTCTGTAGAAGGTAGATGGAGTTTGCATCATGTGAAGGGGGACCTGTTCTCCAGCCCCATTGACCAGGCCTTGGCCCCACTGTATCAGTGAGGATTGCCACATGCGGGCTAGAATTGCAGTTGTTGCTTGGATCGGTCAGTTGAATGCTAAACATCCGCAGTCGCATTCTATCGTATTATCATCCCGTAATAGGTCATACCTAACCAAGTCATAGCGTTTCATGCCTTTCATCACTTCGAACATTGCGTCTATTCTGCTTGCTATGGTTGGTTCTGAACCAAAACAATATGCCCTATGACACATATTCCACTTCTTAGCTGTAAACTCCACATTTTCTGTTTCACCTTGTACAAAAGATTCACCTACATACAGATGATTTTAAAGGGTTAAAAATGTATCCATGTGTACATCCATCATCCAGCTTCCATTCGTGTGTCAACATGTCATTGTGCAGTTGATGATTTCGTGTTAAGCTCTGCATTGATTTCTTCGGAGATGACACAACTGCCACGTCGTCCGAACTCTGCATTGATTTTTTTCAGAGATTACACAACTGTCACGTCGCCCGAAAGACGTTTCCTGGCAGATTTCAGCATTGTTTCAGTCACAAAGTTGTTTGTTGCAGGGTAGACAAATTCAAACAAGTCTGAATGTTGGTTTAAGTACACAAAAGCCATTCGTTGTCCAACCCACAAACGCCCATTTTTACAACCTAAAGCCATTCATTGTCCAACCCACAAACACCCATGTTTTACAACCTGATGCAAATTCGTTGTCCAACTCACAAACGCCCATTTTTAACAACCTAAATTGTAAAAATATTTCTGTTTCTCTGTGAAAGACTGTACACGGTGATGATTATATTTGTGGTATGTAATACTTGTTCAAGTATTTTCTCCACTTTGCTCCAACTCAGTCGATCAAGACCGCAGCCAATGCTGTAAATGAGACATAAATCAGATAACAAATAGAAATTCCTGATGAGACAATTATTTCTTGGACAAAGGATGTGTAGAATCTTACAAATTATTGTAGAATTGCAAACAACGATACTTCATGTCCTCAAGGCTCTTTCCAAGACCTTGAGTTCTTAAAAAACTTTTCTTTGTATACTTTGGTATTACCAAGATCACTTTCTGTTGGTTTTTCTGTTTACAGAGAAGGTGTCAGGGCAATGTGCTGTTATCAGAAGAGAAAAGTAATTTGTGTACTATTTGGTAAAACATTTGGATCTTTCTTAATTGCAATTACGATTTGTTTTGGTTTTATTGTGACTTCATTCCTATAGATAACCAAGAAAAGGAGTTTTAAGAACTCAAGGTCTTAGAAAGAGCTTTTTTAGTATGTGTAAAAACTTATTTTACAAACCATTATATAAAATGTTCATTGTTACATGAGAATCTATTGCATTTGAATTGACTAAAAGCATCTTTCAAAGATTTTCCTAAACGTTCCTGGACTATATCAGGCGGACGTTGGCTGACAGTCAGTGGCCCGGGGGAGAGTGTGAGCACTATCCATGAGATCATTGTGTGAAAAGCGGGCTGAAGAACGTTGGCCTGGTGAGCCACCAGATTCATCAATTAAGGAGTATACTCAACATTTAATATTGTGAAATGACCAAAACAAGATAAACTATGGTAAGAAAGCTATGCATTTCTAATTCTGAACATTTGAGAAACCAATGCCTTGATGTTTCATAGGATTCGTTATGCAGTGTGGTCACCCTACAAACTTGATGTTGTGAAATACCATCGAAAAGGGTTAGAACACATTTTATTTCAATATTCATAGAAGTTTGAATGTGTTACGTTGTAACTATGATGTATCACCAGTTGGGGGGGCAATAAATCATTCAGGTGGTCATAATGTTTTAGCTGTCTGACTTGTGGGATACTTATATGCTCTCTCCAAAATCTAATGGCACACCTTAAATGTTGCCGTAATGACACACATTGACCCATTACAAACGTGGAGCAAAGCAGAAGCTGTGTTATTGGTTGGAGCTCAGCAACTGAGGTTAGTGGATCTTAATTGGGGAAGCCAAGCTCATGTTACGCTTGGGACCGGAGCAAATGGAATGGTGCGCAACGCACAAAGCCTAGTGCACTACCCAGTGGTTCTTAACCCTCTCCTTGGAGACCCCCAGCCAGGCCATGTATTTGTTTTAACCCTGAAATAGCACACCTGATGAATAAATCAAAGGCTTAATGTGTAGTTGACTAATTGAATCAGGTGTGCCATTTCAGGGTGAAAACAAAAACTTGACATGTCTGGGTGTCCCTGAGGAGAGGGTTGAGAACCACTGAAGATAATTCATATCAATGTAGTATCCTTGAATGGGATTGGCCACACATAGCACACCATTTATTTTATTAAAAAACTGTTTTTAACAAGTTGCTATAAGTGCAAATAAGGCTTTGAAATTCAATAGTTTCAAGGTCACATGACATAGGACTAGGTAGTTCAAATCAAGGTAGTATCTTTCAGAGTGACAGGCCACACATTGCACAGCCTGTATTATTCATAAACAAGTTGACATAAGTGCTAGAAATGCTTTGAAATTCAGTAGCTTTGAGGTCACATGACCTAGTCAATTCAATCCAAGGTAGTAAAAACAGCATTAATTTGAGTGAGCCATTATGCCAGACATTTTATTACATGACTTCAAGTTCAAACATTTACCCCCCAGTGTAGCGGATGGCCTTCTGAGATCTACTCGCGAACCTGAAAATCTAATCACAATTGGCAATAGTAAAATGTATATATTTTTGTTATGTATATATAATTTTTTTATTAGTCACTAAGGATTAGTTGGACTAAGGAATAGTCACTCAGAACTCATGATTATTTAGTTGTTTCTTCCTTTTTTTTTTTTTAACCTTTATTTAACCAGGTGGGCACATTGAGAACATTTTCTCATTTGAGACGGCGACCTGGCCAAGATAAAAGCGTCGAGGTACAGACAACAAAGTTACACATAAAATTACGAGACAAGGAATGTACAATGAATAGTAAAAACAGAAATTAAAAACAGTGAATGTATAATAAATAATACAGTGTGCAGGTCAAACAATTAGGCATTTCTACAAGTAGTGCAACAGATGTCGAGACAATGAGGTAGGTTGGTGAGTACAGTCGCTTGGCGCTGTACAATACAGATAGTTAAAAGAAGAGAAAAAAAATAAAAATAAATGAAGATTAGGGGCTGAGGTAGATGGGTAGAATTGTAGAGGAACAAAGTGGCTGTGCATAAATAACACTATGGTAAGTGGCATAATGACCGGGACTGTGGGAGGTGGAGATTGCAAAATATACAGACAGCTATGCTGGTCAGATTGTGCAAAGTGCATAATGACAGAAGAGGGGTGGGTGGGATTAACATGTGCAGTGGTCTGACAGTAGATTAGTTAGTAGTGCTTTGAAGATGGTTAGCGGGACAATAGAATCAAGCTTCAGGGATTTTTGTAGAAAATTCCAATCATTAGCAGCAGAGAATTGGAAGGAGAAGCGGCCAAAGGAGGTGCGGGCTTTAGTGGCAACCAGAGTTATAAACCTGCTTGAAAGCAGATTGAGAGAGGGTGTTGCTCTGGAGATTAATGATCTCAGGTAAGGTGGGGTTTTGCCTAGGAGACACTTGTAGATTAGTGTATAGAGACTGCAGTGGTGGGTGTTATATGAAGCATTGGTGACAAAATGGATGGCGCTGTGGTACACAACATCCAATTTTCGAAGTGGAGAGTTTGATGCAGATCTGTAAATTACATCACCAAAGTCTAGTATTGGGAGGATGGTCATTTTAACAAGGGCAAGTTTGGCTGCGAAGGTGAATGAGGCTTTATTACGAAATAGGAAGCCAATCCTGGACTTAATTTTTTATTGGAGCTGGTTGATGTGGGTCTGGAAAGAGAGTGAAGAGTCTAACCAGATACCTAGGTATTTGTAGTGGTCTACATATTCCAGCACGGACCCGTCAAGTGTGGTGATAATTGATGCGCAGGCAGGTACAATTTGTGATCGTTTGAAGAGCATACATTTAGTTTTACTAGGATTTAAAAGTAGTTGGAGGCAACAAAGGAGTGTTGTACGCTATTAAAGCTTACTTGAAGGTTTTTTAACTAAGAGTCCAATGTCGGGCCAGATGTATAAAGAATGGTGTCATCATTGAGTCACCTACAGCGAGAGCAACATCATTGATGTATACAGAAAATGGAGTCGGCCCGAGAATTGAACCCTAAGGGCACCCCCATAGAGACAGCCAGAGGTCTGGAGAGTAAGCCCTCTGACTTGACACACTGAAATCTGTCTGAGAAATAATTTGCGAACTAGGCTAGGCAGTCAGTAGAAAAACCCAGGTTTTTTAATCTATCAATGAGGATGATGTGATTGACAGAATCAAAAGCCTTAGCCAGGTCAATAAAGACTGCTGCACAGTAGTTTCTATGGTCGATAGCGGTTATGATGTCATTTAGGACCTTCAGTGTGGCTGAGGTGCACCCACGACCTTAGTCGTGCACCCACGAATCCTTAGTCACTAAGGATTAGTTGGACTAAGGAATAGTCACTCAGAACTCATCATTATTTAGTTGTCTCTTCCCTATAGTCTGTGGGCCAGTATTAATTGCAAAAACTGCACCTCTTCTGTGGATAATATTAATTTCATAATGATCCGTTCTCCATGAGTTTAAGCAGCAAAAGTTAAGTGATAATTTGCAAATACTAGGCCTACTGGCCCATGTTGTTGTGAACTAATATGCAAGACTAGTCTTACATGTCACTGTTTATAACACAAAGTGTTCATCCTTTGCTGGG
>JACXGM010013762.1:0-22726 GCA_016801145.1 Umbra pygmaea | reverse complement strand
GGTCGCAAAGACGGACGTAACCGATGCGGGCTATTTACAAACCAGGCGCACTTGGGTAAAATCGCAGATTGCCTGCCACATGAGCGACAAGAGACAAGTTGCGCTTTCAATATGCGTTCGTGGGAGGGTCATGGGGAAAGTGGGAGTTCCACCCAAAAAGGTGGGAGGATACGCGTAAAGTGCGCCTAATTATATATTCCGTGGTATTTACAAAGACTGCCAGCAAAAGCGCGCCTCTATTCTGCGGGGGCAGAATTTTTTTTTTACCTCCATTCTCTACAGAGATCTCAGTAGTATCTATGCCGTCCATCAAATTCCACTTGTTCGGCAACGTGTATTTGCTACACCACCTTGTTAGCGTGTCTATTTCTGGTGGACCTGAACCGGTTCTCCTCTTTTTACCTCCTCCACTTCTCTCCGTGTAGATGATAACGAGTTAATTTAACTTGTTATGGCAATCGAAATTGGATGTTTTTCGAGGGTGTGGATGTTCTGCCCTGTAATATATATCAGGTTTGCTGTTACTTGATGCACTAAGATGTTAATTTCTTCTTCACTAAATTTAAGCTTGCGCTTTCTTTTTCCATAGGGAGATCCATTATAGATACATACGGGCCCATTGTTTGCTCTTTCAGAGGCGCGCTAATGGAGGGCAGAGTATGCGCTGATTGCGTAATGGGTATCGTTGCGTAATGGGTATCGGGTTTGATAAATACTACGCTAAATGTGAAAGCATAGCGTGCGCTATTACCGAACGCGTAAACAGACGCAGCGCAAACTGCGCTAGTGTTAGTAAATTCGGCCCTCAGTCTCAACATTTAAGTCTATGCTGAAGACTCATTTCTTCAGTAGGCTCCTCTCTCTTTACTGGGATATCCTCACTCCAATGCTACCCCTGCGGTGTTTATGGTCTGCTGATGACCCTTTGTAGGTGTGGTCTTGGCAATTTGGGTGGGTCGGAAGCATGCCTGCTTGCTCCTGCAGGAGGCTTTCCTTGTGCAGGACCACGTCTCTTGTCCCCCCCGTCTCAGCCCCAGATGTTATGCTGCAATAGTTTATGTGCCAGAGGACTAGGGTTTTTCTGTCCCCAGAGGCAGATTATATATTCATTTTGGGGTCAGAGCTGTATCAAGGTACTAGACCCAAGGTATGCCTACTCTAATATTCCTGATGTCATGTTCATCCTAGGAGGACCCTAGGAACATGTGACAGGACCATGTGGCTTGATGACTCCATCCTGTTTCCGTCCTGTGCCAACCCGCTGCTGTGCTAGATCCCATGTCACTGCAGTTTGATGATCACGTTTCCACCTGATGACGCCAGCTTTCATCTCCAGGCGGCTTCACGTTCTTTCTTAACAAGACCACCGAACTGTATTGATGCTACATAAAGACTATGGTCACAGTCCACCCATCATATCTTCATTGCTGGACAATAATTGAACACTGATGAACAAAGTGATGTTATTACAATGGGCTGTGTACCTTCAGATCCCCCACCCGGTACAGCCAGAAGAGGACTGGCCCCCCACTTTAGTCTGGCCTCTCTCTAGGTTTCTTTCCGGGTCCCACCTCCAAGGGAGTTTTTCCTAGCCACTGTGCATTACTTGTGTTGCTTGCTTTTGGGGGTCTCGGGCCGGGTGTCTGTCAAAGCACTTTGTGACAACTGCTGTTGTAAAATAATTTATAAATAAATTTGATTGATTGATTGATTGATGGTTACATCTGATCAGGCAGGTACAGCATAAGCATTGCTGGATAACTTTGTGACGAGCTCACACATACAAAAACAGTACACTAAAAAATATCCATGAACAGACTGTAAAAAACATAGGTAATTTGTTGCCAGTACATTTTTTATTATTTTACAGACATTCCCTTCAAGACAATAACAGAAAATACTATATAAACCTCAGTAGTTACAAACTAATAGCAGCTCTCTGTGTTAACAGATATTTACTATGTTTCTGTTATTGTCTTGAAGGAAATGTAAGTAAAATAATAGAAAAGTACCAGTTTGTTACCAGTAATTTTTACTGTGTACAGTTTACACTAGAATACTATATGACTTATACATACACTTCTATGATATTTTATAGTATACTATAGAATACTACACTTTAATATATCTTAGTAACTAATGTATTGCTTCCTACATATATGTAAAATGTACAGGATTGGAATTGGGAGGAGCTATCTGGAAGTGTTTCATTCAAGCCTTAAATCGATATGGTTTGCTCAGCAATTGCTACATTCAGAAAAAAAACAAATTCAGAACAGCCTCTGATTTGAGCTACAAAGCAATGGTTTCGATCAAACACATGGCAATAGCTGTGCAAACCACTTAGATGTCATACTTATATTTACCGCTTCCGGGAAGCTCCAACCACTTCCGAGAAGGCCATGCCCATTTAGAACATGTAAACGGATACTCATAGCATTACTATTTATATCACTGATATCACTTATATCACTGATATTATAGTGATTGACATTGCCCACGAAATACCCACAGAGCGGCAAGTTCTAGGTTGGATTGTGTAGCGAAGCATTCCTCAAAACGTGGTCTGAACGGGGGTAAACCCACTGCACTCTTTCACGCCGCTCCAACTTCAATGAATTCACAGAACCCGGAAGACGTATTTGGAGACTTTTCTGTTTTTTTGGATTTTAATTTACAATATGAACAATGGGTTTGGGTGCAGAGTATAGATTTGTATCCACCTTCAATTTACCTGCTTGTTGTTGTGCTTTTTTGTCACCCGCATTCCACTTAAAGCCTCAGTTGAACTCAGATGATTATCTCAGCAAATCAAGAACCTTCCACTTTTTAGTGCTGAAAAACTCCTCTGTTGCTCTGGCAAACTGGTTGAGATCATTGTCCAGCTGCGTGATATTTAAAACCCGATTCATTAGGTGAGGTTAAGGCATCAGAATAAAAAATTGACAGCAGCAGTGTATGTGATACGTGTAAAGGTGTGTTTTTGTGTGTATGTGTGCAAATTAATTTTGAAAAACTGGAATGTAAATTACTTTATGTAAGGAAACATCTCTGCTGACGTGAGTTCTTCAAAAGAGTATTTATAATAGGACCATTGTAGATGCTTATCCAACTGTGTCAGTGACATAAAATCATTTTTAGATAATTATATTCTTATTCTTCAAATATAAAAGGATATATAACAGGGTTAGCTTTCAATGCCCTTTAATGTTGAGCTAGGGATAGGTGAAGCGACGTCTAATTGAAAAACAAGGAATGACAGACAGAACATAATTGCAAGGAGCCTTCTTGATATAGGATTTGTCATGAAGAGCAAACACAGCAGGCAGACCAAAAAACATGTACCGACGTAGATGAGCGTTCAGAAACTATGAATTCAATACTAATAGAATATATGAAGACAAAGAAACTGTATTGCATTTATATGACATTTACGCCAAAGCAGTCAGGGTTGTTTACTGTTATTACAAGTGCATCAGATGGCCTTAGCAGATAGGCAGTCGGAAGGTGGCAGGTTTGATTCCCAACAATGCCAAACTTCATTGTGTCCTTGAGCAAGTCACATTACCTTAAATTGTTATGTCCCTGTACAGCTTGTAATTTGCTCTGGGTAAGAGCATCTGCTGTATGACTAAAATGTAAATGTAATTAAGTACTGTTGAGTTAAGAAGATGCTTTTTCTCTTAGACAGGAACAACCATACTGTACATCTGACATGAATCTAGCCTCATTGAAAGTGTTTCTTCAGCGGAAGCTGTCCCGCCACAGGCACTTGGAATGTACAAAAGATAATCCACATATGTAATTAATAGAGATGTGGGTCAATGGTCATCAAAGGCCAACAGGCCATTCCATGTCATTTAACGCAATAGCAACATAGATGCTGCACAGACTGATGTGTCAAAACCATTCAAAACTGTTCAGTAGTTGTCCCATACGCAATTAGACTTTCGAGCCATACAGACACAATCCACATTTAATAAAGTGGTTAGACGGTGCATCAATTTGTATTAATTCATGTTTAAATTATTTTGATATCTGTAGAAATAACACTTGCACCAACAGACCAGAAAAACATTCCTTGTTTGGTAAAACATTCTTGGCAATAAATACCTCTCTGATTCTGACTTAGCACAGATGAGATAGCTTAAGTATTTGACTGGTCGCAGACAGTAGATAAATCAAATATTTACTGTCTCTTGTAATGATCTCTCTGTGGTGATTCATGTTAATCTTGGAAACATTTTGTGTTGATTCAGGTGAACACTTTTTCCTCTGTGCTAAAATTACAAATTGAAACAAGGCATCAGCGCACAGGTTTTTCCTGACCTGCTGTTGACGGGGAAATGCATTTAGATTTTCTTGATAGTAAAATATTTTATAGAGTTTATAAGAAGTATAGCTGAATACCTATAGTATATGTTTATATCTTGTTCAGTTATACATACAGTAGTTGTTTTGTAGATTAGAAATTAACTAGTGTTGTGTTGTAGATTAGAAATGAACTAGTGTTGTTTTGAATGAGAACAATAAGCACATTTTAAAACAAATGTATAGCTCAGACTAGCATCTGCCCTGCGTAGTGTGCCGTCTTTCGGATAGGACATTAAACGGATGTCCTGACTCTCTGTGGTCACTCAAGATCCCATGGCACTATTCCTAGTAGGGGTGTTAACCCCGGTGTCCTGGACACATTTCCTAATCATCCCTGTCTCTCAATTGGCTCATTCATTCCCCTCTCCCCCTGTTCTCCCCAGGCCATTGCTGCAAATGAGAACTTGCCTGGCAACTTGCCTGGTAAAATACAGGTAAACTAAGCGACAGTACAACACCAGGAAAAAGTCACAAGGAAAATCATCTGTGATACTAACAATCCGAACCATGGCCTGCTCCAGCCATTCGTCCATTAGACAGTGTAAGAGCATCCTGTTAAAAACAGCCAGACTGGGTGACAGCATCTATCCCTAGACCATCAGGCTGGTAAACAGACTACATTAACTAATTACTGACACCACACACACACACTGTACACACAAACATACTACAGCTTTATCATGTTACCTTGCTGCTGTTACTACTACTACTATTTATGATGCATACTGTACACTACTAATATTCTTAACATACATCAAAATGATTATGTACATGCCGATACACACCAACTCAGTACTGGCACTCCCTGTGAAAAGGATAGCTATTGTTAGTCAAATCAGTTAAGTTCTTCCATGTTATTTTTATTGATGTAAATTTCTATCATTTATTTTTTCATTATACAGTGCCCTCCATTGGTATAGGGACAGTAAATTCAATATTGCTATTTTGGCTTTACACTCAAGTCATATGAATGCCTATGATTCATATGCAGATATTTTTTAACAATGAATATTAGGCAAGAGTACAGACTGTCACCTTTGGTTTATGACAGTTTTAACAAATATTTATTTTAGCAACTAATAATAAAAACATTTTCAGATTTCCATCCACCAAGGTGGATAACCAGTAAATGTTACCTGTGTCCTGGTAGAATCTGTCTGTCTGTATTTTCATCTCTTTTAGAAGCGTGGAAGGGAAATAAGGACTGTAATAATTTAACCTCCTGGACCAAACACAGAAGAAGCAGGGTGGCTGAGGCTTTCTTATAATATGTCAGGCTAACAGCTAAGTGTCTAACTGCATCTAAAGAAACACCCTGTATGAATTAATAAACCACAAGCCTGGTACCTGGTGAGGAAAAGCACCAGTCCCAGACACAGAAACATGGCTGGCTTTGATGTAAACACATGTTTTCTCTCCTTCAGACACACTTTGCACGGACAGTGTTTGTCTGGCCTGCTCAGACAAAACAGCATTACTGGAGAGCTTCTTAAAACACTGCAGTTCTGCTGCTGCCATTGGTCCCTGCAAATTCCCAGAATAACTCTCTAATTGGTCGGAAATCTCCTTAGTATATTTGAAATTGAACTGTGTTGCTAATGGTACTTTTAGGAGGCCTAGATAAGCTGTCAAGTTACACTGATTCTTAACACATTTGTTTTAGTAAGACAAATGGAGGAGTATTCAGTGCTAAACGTATCTCTGATTTCTTTGTTTGACTTGAATAAACACACGCTGAACTTACATTTGAGGAAATATTTATCTGGTGATTATTTTGCACGGCAACTAGCCCTTGTGTAATTGGCCACCGTGATGTGTACGTAGGTCATAAAGAACTTGAGGCGTGGCAATTATTTAAGATTTTATGACCTGGCTCAAGTGAATCAGAGGCCTTTGTTCATTTTCCTGAGACCTGTGGTCCTGAGGTCCAAATAGGGGCTTGGATGAGGCGATATCTGGCAGGGTATAAGAGACTGAGTGAAGGAGAGAGAATGTCAAACAGAAGAGAGGATGGGTAGAAGGGCCACACAGGGTCTTCCCATGGAACTAACGGAGCTTCCTACAGCGCACTATCTAACTCAGGCGGGCACAGATGAGGAAGATCCGCCGCCTAGCACCTCCACAGCACCCTCTATCCTGCACACCAGAAGGGCTGGGAAATGGAACTGGGTCTGCCTGCGTGCGTGCTTGCAAGCTGCGTCCTCCCTCCCTCACACACTTCTCGCAAAACCGCTAACACGCCTGGCTAGTAGGAGGGGTCAGCAGGGCCCACAGCTCCAGATTAGACAAGTCTGGACCACCGTGGGAAGTATAGTCAGCCTCATTGCTGCCCCTCAGAGTTCAGTGGGAACACGGGCCATGCAGGAGGAGAGATGGATCCTACCGGAGAGGCAGGCTGTTTACGTAGCGCTCCAGCTGGTCCCCCACCGTTTGTTCAGGGGCCGGGAGACAGACACTCTTAAGTAACAGGGCTGTGTAACAAGCCTAATGAACTTGGCTGTGTGCTGGGTGAGGGGGTGGCCACCCTGCTGGCCCGGCCCGCTTGCCCCGCCGGGCCCTTTGATATGCCTCTGTGGAGGGCCTGTACCACCCCTCAAACCAGCCTTCCACCTCCCTGACATTTTACATGGCCTTGGAAAAAAGACCTCGGTTGTGTCATTAAAATGCCATAAGGTGTTGTAAAGCAAGCTTACAGGACTGTTTGATGTCTCCACCACACATTGTCCAACATACCAAAGAAGATATGTATTTTGTTAACTATTGGGTGGTTCTGTACTGTACATAGAACAATCAGTCCCCTGTAATGACAACATTCTCTTTAATTGTCTTCACAAAATAAGTCAATGTGCCATAATTGTACAGCTCACTATATTACAGTGAATGTTATAACAAAAAGAAATAGAAAATTCGGAGAATGAAAAACAGTCTTAATATACACAATATTTTAAAAAGAACTCTCATTCAACCCTCAAAGTTATCTTTTCTCCAACACAACCATTTTTTTTCCAGAGGTTGAAGTTATTCATCATCAGACACACTTTCACTAACAATACTATTGAATGGTGGATGTTTGACCCATCCCCTCCTGCACTGTGTGTGAGGTAGAGAGAGTGAGAGCAAATGAAAGAGCGAGTTATAAAAAGTGTGCTTCCACACTGTCGATCTTGTAAAACATTGCATGGGCTACGCACTCTGCTGCCACACAGCAGGTTCCAATTAGAACTCTTATCTACTAATTATGTTCCGAACACATATACATTCCAGAATTTAAAAAAGAGAAACGCCTGTATGTCCTGTCCCCATAACACGTCTTTGGAATTGATGAGTTTGCGCTGTAATTGAACCTCTTCATGGGTTCTTTGGCAGTGAAAACATGCTAACTTAGATTTGTATTAACAGAGCATCAATCATAGCTGATCAAAGGATAAACAATGTCCGTGATCTTAGGCCCAAGCGTTTGCACCTTTATGTAAATCTGTGGTTTCCCTCCGAGACCCTGGGGAGATAAATAGAAGTGGAGCAGAGAATAAGAGGCAGGTTGGGAAACATGGCTTCTATGACAGTCCACCACTGGGTGGCGCTCCAGATCACACACATTAGCTAACCAGCACACACACCTCTCTCGAATCCTTACACGTGTGATAAAACACACACGTCAGGCATGTAGACTTACACGTGAGATAAAACACACCATCAGGCATCTATACACGCACACACACACACAGCCATATACACACACACAGTCCTAATAGAACAATGTAAAAGTAGCTTGTTTTTGTAAAGGGGAAAAGAGAGATGAAATAAAATATGTCTTTCTAGATAAACACTTGTACTAAAAGTGCTACTGAGGTTTTTAAAAGTGATAAAAAGACAAATAGACAGATAATTTTATCTTTTTGAAAATTGTAGATATGTATTTAACAAGAACATTTATATTTTTAAACTACAAACTCCACATGCAAATTAGGTGATTTGCACATAATTCAGTTTCACACAAAATCCATATCATCATATACATTTTACTGTATTTCCAAACGTATCATAGAATTTTGCTAATTAAAAACATATCCTATAGCACATTTTGCAAAAAATGCTACATATCATACATTTTACCAATTGTAATGTAAATAAGCTATAATCTAAAATATTATACTATTTGAAAGAGCGTTTTAGACATATATTTTATTATTATAATTATTATATTATTATTATATTAGAACCTGTGAGAACATGTTGCGCATTGGCTGCAATCGTTTTTTATATTTTTTATTGAGAATTTCACAAAAGCTGTAAAAATTATATTATGGTATTTCATAATATTTCTGTTAAAATTATATAATTTGATTCTCTACACCATTCTGTGCTTGTTGTATCAAAACACATGTAAATTCCTGGTTGTTCTCAAACTTTTCAGTCATGTGTATATGCAAACTAATATAGTGTTTTAGACATATGCTATATTACTATAGCATATAGTCTATCTCTTGAGATTATTATGGATAGTTTCAATACATAAAAACACAGAAAAACATAATTAGCAGCATTACCAAATACATAACTTACTGTATTATATTTGTTTCAAATACATATTTTAAGACATAAGCCAGTAGGATGACTACATTACTTTCTGTGTAATGTGTGTATCTTTTAACAGGCATTATTATGGTTTAATTCAATATTTGGTTGAATGTCATGATTCTTAGACACTTCTCAGCTTTTTGTTGTTCATAACGTGCTAACCTTTAAATATAAAAGACATAGGATAAAGTTAGTACATGCAACTAAAAACTTGAATCAAAGCAATATAATTATCTAACAACAATACAGAGAAATGAAAAAGACAAGAGCACCCGTCAAGTGGAACCCCACTATCCACCCACCCTTTATTAATACCCCTAATAGAGGGTTGAATTACACGACCAATATCCATCTACATCTAACAATCCATATACAGTTTTGATGTCAAAGTAATTTCTTTCAAGCAGGATGTAATCTTTACTAGTTCAAAACATCAACTTTCAGGAAGCAAATGTTACTCTTGCCCAAACTTTTATATGATGCAGTTATACTTATATGAGCAATCCTTGAGGTATTTGTCATAACTCCCTTCCCCCAAAGCCATCTCTCACTATGAAAGGGAATGTCTAGCCGATACAAAAAAGTATAGAAAATTGGTAGAAAACAAAGCACTAAGTTGTTTAAAAAGTAATTAAACATTAGTGAAGCATGGCATTACAAGAAAGTACTATAAAAAGAAAACAAAACACAACATGACTTACAACATTGTATAGCTAGAAAAAATATGTATCTCTTAGAAATGTGTCAGTAACACTAAGTTAGTAATAAAAAATAAAACAACTATGAACTTGGTAATAAAACCAATTTATTTTTTAAGCATTTAGTGTTAAGAGAGTAATTGTGAATCTCCACACACTCATATAAACTCTCGTTTTTTTCACTTTCAACTGCTGTTATTTTTCAGCAAAAATTGCATGCGAAAATATTTGTATGAACGAAAACATAAACTGAACAAGTTCCACAGACATGTGACCAACAGCATGTGAACAACAGAAATTGAATAATAGTTCCTTGAATCAAAGGGGTAACTGGTGTAACAGTATCTGCTGTGGCCACCAGCTGCATTTAAGTACTGCAGTGCATCTCCTCCCTATGAACTGCACAAGATTAGCCAGTTCTTGCTGTAAGATTTTACCCCACTCTTCCATTAAGGCACCTGCAAGTTCCAGGACATTTCTGGGGGGAATGGCCATAGGCTTCACCCTACGATCCAACAGGTCCCAGACGTGCTCAATTGGATTGAGATCTGGGCTCTTCGCTGGCCATGGCAGAACATTGACATTCCTGTCTTGAAGGAAATCATGCGCAGAATGAGCAGTATGGCTTGTGGCATTGTCATGCTGGAGGGTCATGTCAGGATGAGCCTGCAGGAAGGGTACCACATGAGGGGGGAGGATGTCTTCCCTGTAATGCACAGTGTTGACGTTGCCTGCAATAATAACAAGCTCAGTCCGCTGATGCTGTGACACACCGCCCCAGACCATGATGGACCCTCAAATTGATCCTGCTCCCGAGTACAGGCCTCAATGTAACAGTCATTCCTTCTACAATAAATGCGAGTCTGACCATCACACCTGGTGAGACAAGTCCTGGCTGGTCCAGCGAAGGTGGATTTATGCTTTAGGTGACATTGTTGCTGGTGATGTCTGGTGAGGGTCTGCCTTACAACAGGCAACAGGCCCTCAGTCTAGCCTCCCTGGGTACAGTGGCACACAAATACATATTTCATAGGGGTGGCCAGATGGGGCTATTGAAAATATTAGGGGGTACACACCAACACCATAAGCCATAACTGAATTTCAGGAATTCTATTATGATGTTGTTATATACAGTATAAGCAAGTTGAAAATGATGTCAATATGAGAATTAAGGAATCACATGCAGTTGTGGTCAAAAGTTTTGAGAATGTCACAAATACAAATTTTCACATAGTCTGCTGCCTCAGTGTTGATGATGACAATTTGCATATACTCCATGTCATAAAGAGTGATCAGATGAATTGCAATTAATTGCAAAGTCCCTCTTTACCATGAAAATGAACTTAATCCCAAAAACATTTCTACTGCATTTCAGCCCTGCCACAAAAGGACCAGCTGCCATCATGTCAGTGATTGTCTCGTCAACACAGGTGAGAGTGTTGATGAGGCGTAGGCTGGAGATCACTCTGTCATGTTGATTGAGTTAAAATAGACTGGAAGCTTTAAAAGGAGGGTGGTGCTTGGAATCATTGTTCTTCCTCTGTCAACCCTGGTTACCTGCAAGGGAAAATGTTCCATCATCATTGCTTTGCACAAAAAGTGCTTCACAGGCAAGGGTATTGCTGCTAGTAGGATTGCACCTAAATTAATCATTTATCGGATCATCAAGAACTTCAAGGAAAGTTTTAATTGTTGTGAAGGAGGCGTCAGGGCTCCCAATACATTTTTACAAGCACCAGGACCATCTTCTAAAGTTGATTCAGCTGTGGGGTCAGGCTACCACCAGTGCAGAGCATGCTGAAATAATGGCAGCAGGCAGGTGTGAGTGCATCTCAAGAAATACTTTTGGAGGAAGGCCTGGTGTCAAGAAGGGCAGCAAAGAAGCCACTTCTCTCCAGAAAATACATCAGGGACAGACTGATATTCTGCAAAAGGTACAGGGATTGGACTGCTGAGGACTTAAAGTCATTTTCTCTGATGAATCCCCTTTCCTATTGTTCGGGCCACCTGGAAAACACCTTGTCTGGAGGAGATAAGATGAGCACTACTTTCAGTCCTCTGTCATGCCATCAGTGTGCGACCATTAATGTGTGTGGTTACATCTCAGCCAAGGGAGTGGTCTCACTCACAATTTTGCCTAAGATCACAGCCATGAATAAAGAATGTTACATCCTCCGAGAGCAACTTCTCCCAACCATCCAAGAACAGTTTGGCGATGACCAATGTCTTTTATTTTTATATTTTACATTGAGACCTACATTAGGTCTCATTTACAAGTGTGCCTTGGGAACACAACCAAGCAAATGGCACACATACATTAAAAACATAACATTAAAAAGACATGAACATAATTAATTAAAACAAACACATGCATCAGAATAAAAGCCTCTGGCCAATGATTAAAAATTACCCATTGGTACTAAGGCATCCAAATGGAGTACCGACTGGATATTAGTCCAGACATTAGGTGCCAGACATGTAAAAGCTGACCTACCAAGCTCTGTCTTTACCAAGGGAGTCATTAAGGTTATATTTGCATCTGACCTAATATTATGAGCCGAGGCTCTGACCTTCAAAAGAGATGACAAGTACATTGGAAATTTATGAAGGGGAGCTGTATAGACAAATGCCTTTTCCAGCATGATGGAACACCTTGCCATAACGCAAAATTGATAACTAAGTGGATCAGGGAACAAAACATTGCCATTTGGGTTCATGGCCAGGAAACTGCCCAGACCTTAATCCCATTGAGAATTTGTGGTTGATCCTCAAGAGGTGGAAGGACAAAAAAAAAACACAAACTCTGACAAACTCCAAGCATTGTTCATGCAAGAATGGGCTGCCATGATGCCATCAGTCAGGATGTGGCCCAAAAATTTATTGACAGCATGCTAGGGCAGATTGCAGAGTTCTTGAAAAAGAAGGGTCAACACTGTAAATGTAGATTCTTTGCATAAACTTAATGTAATTGTCAATAAAACCTTTGCCACTTATGGAATGCTTGTAAATATACTTCAGTATACCATATTAACTACTGACAAAAAGATCTAACAATGAAGCAGCAAACTTTGAAGAGACGAATATTTGTGCTTTTTTCAAAACTCTTCTGATATACTTTGGTTTCTTCATGTCAGGATTTGTAAACATAAACAGAGACAGAGAAACACCTATAGACAACAGAGGCGTGTTCATTGGGCCTGTTACGCACTGTCTCCCCAGGAGGGGAGTGGGATGCCACACATCGTTGCCCAAATGGTCAGAGACAGGAGTATGAGGTTGTGGGTGCAAGCAAGGACACAGAGACAGCAGATTACCGTATAAACAAGGCTTTATTTGCCACGGTATTAATAATAAATAATAATTTGGGAGGAGAGGCTGAGCTAACCCAAAACAAAGAACTCATACACAAAGTCCCACCCCTTACCTGCACTAAACTAAACACACACAGTTCTAAACTAATCTGGCACGCAATCAAGGTGCCCTAACCAAAATACAGTGGGCGGGCGCTCAGATCTAACCTAGTGTGTTTAACAGAGGAGTATCCCTACGGGTGGTGTAAGCCCAAGGGCATCTGGCCTGACACCCCCAAAAGTGCCTCCTCTCCTCCTCTGGGAACACAAAGAGAACACAATGTTAATAACACAAGATACACCAAACTGAAACACTAAGCACTACACACTGGACTAAAGACACTAAACTCTTGCACACTAATAGGCCTACCACTCAAACTATCACAAAACACAGCTCTCACTCTAACCACAAATACTGACACAACACTCCCAACTCTCACTACACACACTGCCAACAAACCTGACACAACACCCAAAGGCAGCCAAAACTGAGAGGACCTCCTATAAAGGCAACCTCACACACCGAATGAGAGAGAGAGAGTGAAGAAACAGGGGCACAGATATACAGGGGAAGGGCATGATGGGATAGCTGTTGATTGATGAAACCAGGTGTATGGGATAATGAAGGGGAGGAGTCAGTGATAAGTGATGAATTAGGGCTTGATGAGGGAATCTGCGCCACCTGTGGGGAAACATACGGACAGAGCAGAACAAACACACAGAACCACAGCAGAACATTGCACAAAAACAGCCAAATAACACCAGGTAAACCCCCTCCATGCTTTTGCTATACTGGGGGACGTAACAGGGCCTCACAGTTTTTTCCCCATACTAATCCATGCAGACTATTACTTAGCTGAACCGTTTATTGTGACAGTCTATACCAATGAAACTGAGCACAGATTCGTTCTAGTGAATATGAAATTTATACAAGTGCCCTCCGGTATTGGGGCAGTAAAGTAAAAAATGCTATTTTTACTCTACACTCAAATGAATATGAGGCATAATTCGAGAAGGTCAACTTGTTTCAACACAAACAGAATATGCTTTACTAAATAAGGACAACAGCACCTTTGAAGTTCCACCCCCTGAGTTTATGCAAGCATAAGGTTTTGGATATTTACTCAAAGGTGTGTTTAATTAATCAGGTGTTTTTATATTACATGGATTGTTCACAAATAAATGTGTTGTAAATGTGTAGTCTCAGTTATATCCTTTGCCTTTCTCTTTGGTATCAGTAGGCATAGTTCACATGAGGACTAGGAGCTCTCTGTGATTGAAAATCAAGCAATTTTGATCCTAAAAAGATGAGAGTTCAAAACCATAGCACAGAACTGCTATAAAAAGGAAGAAGGCAGTAACTACACAAGCAGTGAAACAGAAAAAAGTTAAATATTTTTTCACTAGCCAGCTAAGTATGTTGTAGGTAGATTAGTGTCACTCAATTGTGTCTAAAATTGAAAATATTTTAATCATGACTGATTATCTGTCATGATGTTCTTTGCTAGACCTCAGTGGGAAAAGAGTGACTAAGAAGTCGATGATGACCCGGGAAGGGACAGAGCCCAGTGCAATGACCTCTGACCACTTTCAGGGCAGATCGTAAGCCACCACTAAGAAATGTTGGTGATGGGGAACTCCCTTGGATCTCATCACAGATATCCATCTGCAGGTGCTCTCAGGGCTCAGCAGGACCAGCAAGGGGTTGTATAGGTGGAGGAACCTGGTGGCCAGTTAAGCCACTTACCATGCAGGCTGCACTGTCCTTTAGACAGGCCTCGATTTCGATCAATGTCTGGCCACCACACCAGGTCTCGGCATCTCTGTTTGAGTTCATTATGCCAAAGTGGCCCTCATGCGCCTTTGACAATACATGCGCATGAAAGACACTTGGAACCACAGTGTAAAACCCCATGTGGCACACATGACTCATTCTAGTAGGAGACCTCGTCCTTGGCTCTGGTGAATGCAGAAAGTTCCCCAGGCACTTTATGCGGACAGCCATTCCTGATGAAGATACGCAACTGGGAGAGGACCTGACCTTATTCAGAGGCCTCCTTGAGTTGTTGGAGAGAGAGTTTAATGCAACCTATGAATTTTCTGTTCTGCATGATCTGAGAAGGTGGGAGAAGCTGCGGCAGAGACAAAGTAGGAGAGCAAATCCGTCACCACATGTCCAGAGGTGACTTTGAGACTGAAATTATATTGGTGGATGTAATCAGACCAGCCGTGTAGCCTCAATGGTCTGAGGCCCATGCTCAATGCTGACAGTAGGGTAGTAATGGCCTGGTGGACTGACCGCAGTGTAATTGCATGGCTTTATAAGTACAGATGCCAATGTTCACATGCCAGACAGAGCCTAGTGCCTCACGCTCACAGACAGAATACCTCTGTTCCATGGGGTTGGGGGCCCAAGAGGCAAGGGCAACAGGTTTCTACAATCCTCTCTCTATTTGGTTCAACACTGCCCAAACAGCCAAAGCAGATGCATTGCAGATGACGAGGGTAGCACTGGGAATGTCAAAGTGGATATTGTGGATGGTGTCAATGTTGGACTGAATAGGAGTGCAAAGACACTTGGCGCCGCTAAGCATGAGATTGTGATTGGTCAGAGCGATAAACACCCTGTGGAGCTGCAGGGCATGTGTGGAGATTGTAGGCACATGAACCACAATGTCGTTCCAGTAGATGGCCAACCCGGGGATGCCTGAGAACCGAGAGATCATCATTTTTTGAAAAAAGCTTGGCACCAAACTCAGTCCAAAAGGCATCCACTAGTAGCGAGATATCCCTGTGTATATCACAAACACTGTGACGTTCCCTCTGCTAGGGTGGAGGGGCACCTGGAGATATCCCTGCCACTGGTCCAGTTATGAGAACACATTGGAGCCTTAGAAAAGGGATGTGAGTTCCTCTGTTGTGGGCAGCAGATATTTGTCAGGATTGACAGCCTTGTTCACTGCACGGAGGTCCATGCAGATGCGTAGAGAACCCAACCTTTTCCTTGCCACCACTAGGTTGGAAATCCAAGGGGAGGGATAAACTTGTTCAATAATGTCCTGTTCCAGAAGACTTTTCAGATCAGCATCAATCTCCTCTCACAGAGCCAGTGGAATCCAATGCAGTGTCTGAATGATCGGAGTAACGATGGGGTCAATCATTGGCTGGTGGTTGAACGTGGTGAGACAGCCCAGACCATCAAATAGTGCCAGCCATCTGTGTTGGCACGTTGAGGCACTGTGTAGAATGTCTGATCTACAAGTGTCCACAAGTGTGAATCCCAGAACCATGATGAGTTCCAGTCCCATCAAGGTAACACTCTGGCACTTTGTGGAAACAGGCATCAGGCAACAGTTTTGTGTAACACTTTATTTTTAAAGTCCAAAAAGTGTATCTGTAGATGCTCTACAGATTATCTGCAGACAATAAACAACATTTTAACAAACTATCAATAACCCTAACTGTAATCCTAACCTTAACCATTCCGCTACTGTTAACGCTAACCTTAACCATTACCCTAAAACATATTCTAAAATTACCCCTATGCTTAAACTACAAAATTAGTTGCTTATCAACAGATAGATTGTTGATAGTTTGTTGATAGTCATATCATCAACAAACTATCTGTAGAGCACCTACAGATGGAATTTCGGACTCTCCAAATAAAGTGTAACCCAGTTTTGTGCTGTTTTAAATAGTGAGTGAGAGTAAGCCCACTAGGTCAATGTTTGAATCGCCATATCCACAAAGGGCAGCAGAGAAAGCATAGAGTGGCCTGGATATGAAAAACGAATGTGTCCACATTCAGCAGTAAATCACTGGCACCAGTATCCAAGAGCAGGGGAATACACACATTAGTAGAGTTTTGACTGTGCATGATTTGAAAGCCACTGGCCCTGAGCTCAAATAAAAGAACTGCTGAAAATTAGAGATCTTTCATTCAATACTGGTTCCTTATTGGTCCCCTCCTGTTGGGCAAAAAGTTTGCAGTAAACACCTTCCTGCAGGCTCACCAAGGCCATGGTAAACATCTTGCTATTGTCTTCATTTGGTAACACTAGCTTAATCTTCATTAACAAATCTTCAGTTACAATTAAACAAATCTTCAGAGTGGTGTAAGTCATTGTCACAGCTTTAGAAAAACCTAATCTTGGAGGCATAATTTCCAAATAATCGACAGCTTTTAGGAAATACCAAACAATATAGAGTATCATTTATTGACGCACAATAAAGCCCTTCTAGACATTTTAAAGTATTTGTAAATTATGATCACAGAACAAAGGTGCTATACTAACTATACAATAAATCTCAATATAATGTGTGGGATTCCTTTAATACATTCATTTTATTGTATAGTTCCATAAAACTACAGAACGGGACATTAAAGGATTTTTTTCTACCGCACCTCTGGCCCCTCCGCCTTCCCTTCTCTGCTCCCGGCAGTGGCACCAGGGATGCCCCCTGGAGGGGGGACCCCTCCAGCTGAATCTGCCCCCTAATTGGGTTCCTCTGCCACCCCCTCCCTTCTGTGCTTTTGGTGGTGGCATCTGGGTTGCCCTTCTGGCGGGGGTACCCTTGCACGGTGGGCCATTCCTGCCTCAACCGCAGAGCTAGGGGCTACACCCCACGCAAACAACAAAGGCTTCCGCTCTCTATACCTGAGACAGGGGTTCCGCTCCCTGTGCCTGAGACAGGGGTTCCGCTCCCTATACCTGAGACAGGGGTTCCGCTCCCTGTGCCTGAGACAGGGGTTCCGCTCCCTATACCTGAGACAGGGGTTCCGCTCCCTGTGCCTGAGACAGGGGTTCCGCTCCCTATACCTGAGACAGGGGTTCCGCTCCCTGTGCCTGAGACAGGGGTTTTGCTCCCTGTGCCTCGGCCTGATGGGGGTTGCAATGCCCCCTCCACCGGTGTTGGCCACATCACCCTCTGTGTCTGAGACTGGGGCTCCCCAATGTTTCAGCCGGTGCCTGCAGCACCACCCCACTACTGGAGACTGCATCTCGTCCCTATGGCAGGTGCCAGCTCGCCGCTCCCTCTGCCGGTTCTAACTGTACTGCCCCTTCAGCCAGTGCCGGCTAAGCTGCCCCCTTAGCCTGTGCTGCCTGATCTCCCACCTCGGCCAGTGCCTGCTACACCGCCCGATGCTGTGCCACTCCCTAGGTGGGTTTCTCTGCCACCCCCTCCCCTCTGTGCTCTTGGTGGTGGCAGTTGGATTGCCTTCCTGGCAGGGGGGCCTTTATTATGAGCCGTGCCTTATGGGGGGTACTGTAATGGTCTCCCCCTGTCAGAGTGACCATGTATGTATCTGGTTGTCACCCAGGCTATTGCATCATTTCCCTCCACTTAAAGATTGCTCCCTTTTTCTGTCAACAACTAACACCAGGTTTCAATTTATTCATTCCTTAAGTCCCTGGGTTTGTTAGTTGTTTGTTGCTCATTGTTGAAATTGTATGTGTGTTAAAGATGATGTGTATGTGTTCTGCTCTACATAAGCTACCAGTTTGACTCATCAAAGTCGATTTATTTTCAAGTGTTCTTGGTATTAAACTGTTTACTATTGGGGATCGTTTTTGTTTATCCCCTGCATTACTATCACATTCATGACAGTCAGCCCACCACTTTAAGCTCAACCTTGACCATACTGAGCTGCTCTTCCTTTAGTGAATGGCTTTTCTGCTCGAATACCTCTCAAGCAGTTGATATCTTTACAGAATGGGTAGCAGCTTGGTCTCAATGATGTCCTCTATTCACAAGCCATAAAGATACTAGGCTGACACAAATCCCTTTGCAGATACTGTATTCCTTTGCATCTTTGCTGCTAACTCTAACATCCCTGTGTATATAGTCTGTGTATATATTATATATTTTTTTTGCTGTTCTTAAACTCATACATATCTTACCAGGTGTTATAGGTACATAGGTAGGTATATTGCTCTATTGTTGTATTATTATCACTACATGGTCTACATGATGTTGGAGCAAACAAAGTTTTAGTGGAATTTTAAATCATAAAATGGGAATGTCATGATACCGTACAATGCAGACATGAGCTAAGCAGATTTGGAAAGCCTCAGAAAATTAACCAAATGCAAGCAGCTAAGCAGGCAACTATACTAATTTCTTTTGTAGCACTGAGGAGTTTGTTTTTGAGCTACGGAAGCCTGCTTCTGACATCTGACAGGAAAATATTTAATCTGCCTCACATGCTATAACTACGGCTAGTTAGTTTTATATACTGCAAAGCATTATAAACAACTTCCCATAGCGGTTGGAACATAACAATGTCTATTGTATGTCAAGCAGGAAGTGTTAACACTCACGGTCTGCATTACACACCCCTCTACTGGGGTAGGGAAGTAAAAGAATCCTTGAAAACAGCTGTTGGTGCCTATTCCAATTTACCATAAAATTACACTGTTAAATCTTTTTCTTTATCTTTAAAGTCATAACTGTACCATCATTACTGTATCTAAGAATGTTGTTTGAAGTGTTAATTAAAACATACATATGTTGAAATCATAAATATTAATCAATGGAATACAACCCTATGGAATACAACTTTAATGGGATAGTTATGCTATTTGCATGCTAACGTGCATTAACAACATTGCTAGTGTTCTCTGTTTAAGTTGAAGTAATATATATATATATATATATATATATATATATATATATATATATATATATATATATATATATCATTAATGACATATGGACAGGATCTTTCCTCAAGTTTTTATTAAAAGAAATGTATCATCTTTGTTGCCATGGCTTGAAAACAGTAAGCTTGCCTACTTATTTGTGTGCGTTATCTCTGGATGCCCCTTAATATAAACACGTTGCAACTAAGTGAAGTCATTTTTTTAGTGTCTCTACTGTTGCTTTGTCAATGCGTGGCATGTGTAGCAGTTAAAGCGTCTGACAAGTAACCAAAAGGATGCTAGATTTGTCCCTGAGCTGGAAAGATGAAAATCATTTTTGTCCCTGAGCAAAGAAGTTAACTCTAATTGCTCTCAAGTCATTGCTGTAAATTACAAAGTGCTTTGGTCATCTTTAACAGGGTGACCAATAATTCTGAATGAGGTGTGTATTCCCTGTTTAGTCTGTCAACAGAATTCTAATTAAAGCTACACCTTAAGGACCATAATTAAAAGGATGCATTTAGATATGTAAAGAAAACCTTTGAATGAAATATCTACAACAAAACATGCTGGCCAGCAAGTGGGAGGGTGTTCACCTGTGGCATTATTCAGTGTACAAAACACTTGTGACATTTCTATTCCCTTTTATATCAAGTTACGAGTTGTCTTTGTATACGTTTATGGGTCTGACATTTTCCCTTAAGGTGTATACCACCATTTTAAAGATGAGACCTTACAAACAACTATCCCAACAAAAATAGAAACCTAAGAAAACAAAGTGGGCCTGACTTCCAAAAGACAGCTCAGGGAAGGTTAAGAATTCCCAGAAGACAGTCTGATGCGGTATGGGTGTCAGGTCTTCGCCTCCCAGTCCCCTTGGCCCAGCAACACATTGACAGCCTTGGCTATCAGCCTGCTCTGCATAGACAGAAACAGCATGTTTGCTGTGATAGTGATCGAGCGGATGTCTTGTGTCCCCTCTATTTCAAAAGCCTCCCCGCAGTGCATGAGCATACCAATTAGCATGCAAACAGTCGTAGCAATAACGCCAGTAGCCAGCCCATCCCTTGTCTGAATGCTTTTACTAGCATTAGGAAAGGTAAATTAAATACCTATTCAACTGCTCTGTGAGGAAGAGCAGAAATTACGTACAAGGTCCATCTAAGCGACCAGAGTGAACAACAGCTGTTGCGTAAAAGCTGAAACATTTATATGGATAATTCGATTTCGTTTTCCTTTGTTATTGTGAATATAATTGTATCTCTATCTTTCTTTTATGTATGAATCAAAATATACACAGTGTAAATATGCAGTGGAGATACTGTACATCAACTATTGAAGCCAGAGGCGTTGTGCCCCCTCCGATTTTTGAGCCAAGTGGATTTTCCTTTCAATATCTGTATTTGTGGGCACGTTACTGTGTGTTGTGCACACTGTGCCCCCTTAAAAACAATAGGTGCATGATGCCTCTGATTGAAGCTCCCTTTTCAAATTCAGGTCTCTGTTTTATGACACCACGACTTCCAATGTTATAAGAGTAGGCTGGCTCTGTTCAAGTTCATCGTGAGAACAATTAGAGGTGTTCTCAGTCATCGTTCTGATGAAGACTTTTTGGTCAAAAGACAGATTGAAGGATTTGGCCATTCTCTCTATACAAAGAGGCTCTCCTGTGAAGGAACCACATCCATACATTACTTAAGACTAATGCCCATCACACAAAAATCAGAACGTCCAAGTGAATGGGTGTATTCAAAGTTTTGACTGGCAATGTTCAGTTTTGGCTGAAAGTATTGGTATGGTTTCATCTTTTTAAAATAACTCATTGTTTTATTTCAACTACCGCTAAGTAGAAATTGTTAGTAGAAAGTATTTAATATCCACATTTCTTCATTTTACATTCAATAGAACAGAAACGTTGCTTTTGATTTATGACATCAATTACTTTAAACAGTAAAAAAATTGCCCAAGGTGGGATTTTGTGTTTGTTATTTGTATAATAACTAATTAATTGATTAGAATGCATTACTATTCAAATCTGTGGTGGTTACACTTGGCTTTATGAAAATATACTGTGTGCAATTGTAAGTTGCTCTGGATAACATGTAATATGTAAGTGTAAAACTAGCAAGCAGTTAACAATATTACAATTGAAATTCAAATACTGTAATCTATGGTGGCTTAAAGTGTGCATACATTTACAAGAAGCTAAAACCAAAGTTTTTTATATCAGTCCCTATCTAAATAAGCTTTATAAAAAAAGCTAACTTGCTGGGTTAATTTTACACGGATTTTACTTTTCAAAATAATAGCGCTCAAAAAATCATTACAATAATCATTGTTCATTCAGTGCATAGATACTTAGTGGGTCTATGTTCATGTGTTGCTACAATGTGTCTATTGTTAAAATGAGCACTATTATTCTAAGAGGGAAAAATCTGAGTTTTTTGTCCTGGCATAATATAATGTTGCCAGGTGAACGTGTCAGCCCCGGTGTTAGAAACGGCCCTGTATACAGAGCAGTGTGGCTCTTGAGCAGCACTAAATCACATGAAATACGTTCTGAGGGAACTATTTTGTAAAACCGAAATATGTGCATTATGAACATATGAGAGAGTCAATTACGTTTGCAGGGAACTAAATTGAACACTCGAATAACGTTTATTATGAACATATGAAAATCATGACATAGCATGTAAATAAGTAGTTTTTGCTAGGGTGGAGGTCGGGATCCGCGACTTGCATGCCAGTGTTCGCGAGTTCAAATCCAGACCGACACTTTGTGTGTGTTTTGTTCTACATTGCTTGCGTCATGCAAACAGACGATTGTCGGTCTTTTGTAATATTAACCCTAACCTTAATCCTAACCTTAACCTCAGTAACGTCATATCCAGTGGCGGGCCGTGCATTTTACACCTAGGCCTTCACTATCTTCCCAAAATGAAAACGCATTATAATAACCTCACAATGACATTCTAGGGCTATAGGTTATTGTCATTCGGCATATAATGCACCCCATATTCATAGTAAAGATAAGTTTATTCCACTCGATAAAGGTTATTTAACACGAGGCTCAACACCTATG
>JACXGM010013761.1:0-22424 GCA_016801145.1 Umbra pygmaea | reverse complement strand
TCAGGTTTACCTGTGCGCACTGGTCACCTGGTACTAACCTGGTACTTCTCTGTTAGGTTTACCTGTGCACCCTGGTCACCTGGTACTAACCTGGTACTTCTCTGTCAGGTTTATCTGTGCGCCCTGGTCACCTGGTACTAACCTGGTACCTGTCTGTCAGGCTACCCTCTGTCCCTTATTCACCTGGTACTAACCTGGTACTTCTCTGTCAGGTTCATCTGTGTGCCGTGGTCACTTGTTACTAACCTGGTACTTGTCTGTCAGGTTGCCCTCTGTCCCGTATTCACCTGATATTAACCTGGTACCTCTGTCAGGTTTACCTGTGTGCCCTGGTCACCTGGTACTAACCTGGTACTTGTCTGTCAGGTTGCCTTCTGCCCCTTGGACCCGCAGCACGTCCCTCTCCAGCTGATCCAGCCACACCTTCAGCTCTCTCAGCACCTTACGCTCTTCTCTCTAGGAGGCAAGTGACACACAGCCTTTAGGTCACATCATATTCAGGGCATGAATGTCACCAGAAGAGTTTCTAACATGACCATTATTACTTCTACATATGACCATTCCTGATACAACTCCAGGACCAAACCAAGCATGAGACTTAAAGCAAAAGAAGAACCCCAGACTATTCTACATTTGTAACCCGTGAAAACATACCTCAAGCATTCGCTCTATATCTTGAGGACCATACTATCCAGGAAAGCAAGCCACACGAAGGAATGCCAACAAACAAACAAAAAGTACAGAAAGGCATTAGTAGAGAGAGAGAGCCAAAGCAAAGCCGGGTGAAACAGAACTCAGAGGAAAGACACAACACCGCAGACAAAAGCTACACTATACAGCACAATGTCATGAATGGACTTACCCGTAGATTTGGGATAGAGAGGGCAAAAGTTGGAACGTAGCGAAGCAGCAGCTACAAACGCAAAGTGGAACATAACATGGATGGAGAGATTGAGGGATTGACGGATAAAGAAATTAGTTGAGTGACATACTGCACAATGAGGAAAGGAACATGATTGCCATGCAATGATAAAATATAGATACACAAGGTGAACAGAGTTTAACTTGACCACGCCCCCTAGTGGGGTACAAAATGTGGGGTACTTAATTAATTTCCATGTTAAAAGGTCTACATTGCGCATGACCCTACAGTGGTTTTATTTTATTGGGTGTTATTCTATAAACATGCTGGATATCCATGGTTGGTCATATTGAATATATTTGCATGCCGTTTTAATCAAAACACAACATAATACCTAAAAACTCTTTAATTCCAGGTCTCCAAATGTTAGCATGAACTGATGAACTGTCTCACGAAATGTACATCACGATCACAGAGATAGCATCTGGTGTGGCAAAGTGATGCAAATGCGGACGTGCCTTAAACCTGCATTCTATCTGAATTCCAGCTGGGGGCAAAACCTTTAGTTGCAAAAGAGGTCGGTTTCTGTAGAAATCTATGAGAAAGTCAGCCACTTCTCAAATCATTTATTACCTCAGTAAACATTTTCATAATGAGTTTATGGTCTCAATTGCTAGTTTTAAGTCTCCTGCAATACAGAATGATGTTAATTTTTAGAACTATGGACTCGTTGATTTTAAAATCGGCTATAACAAGGGGTGTGGCTATGATATGATTGACATTGACTGTGCCAGTGAAAGTGTGTAACATAATGTAGAGCATTAGCAGCATTGCCATTTCTCAGCTAACGTCACAGTCAGATACCGCCTCTCTAAAATCGTCACATCCGCAACCATGATGGCTGCGCCCGTAACGACAAACTCAACGACTTAAATCAAATCTTCACAAACCAATGGGTGACGTCACACATGTTACGTCTAGTACTATATACAGTCTATGGTCACGGTCCTCAGCCTAGATCACACTGCAACAAGTTATAAGTTCTAGCTAGAAATTTGCTGTTTTCTAGCTAAAGAGACAAATACATGCACAACTAAGTTTAATAAACTGCCACAAAGACTACATGTGCACCACTGATTTCAGACGTAATGATGATAAATATAGCTATGTTTATTAAAATTAATTGCATAATTTTTATTTTTTTGTATGTCAAATATGTTTACAATGGCATTTGAGAACGATTATCGAAACAACAAAAAGTGTCCAAAGTTTGTGTAGGATCATGCAATAATGTTACGCTAATTACATGGGAGTTAATGGAGCACTTGATTTATACCCAAATCGGGGCGTGGTTAAGTTAAACTCCTCCTCCGTGTGTGTATCTATTGTAGATTTAGCTGGTTTGTGTCGGAGCAGTGGTATGTATGATGGAAATTATGGTGAGCAGCAAGCACAAGTAGCAACAAACTGACAAAAGAAAGTACAAAGTACAGCAGATTAATGTACAAAAAAATTGAGTACAGTAGGTACTAGGTAATCCTAGGAACTGTAAGTACTAGGTAATCATAGGTACACTAGGTACTGGGTACTCTGGTACAGTAGGTGCTAGGTGATCCTAGGTAGTTTAGGTACAGTAGGTACTAGGTAATCATGGGTACTGTAGGTACAGTAGGTGATAGGTGGTCCTAGGTACTGTAGGTACAGTAGATACTAGATAATTCTAGGTAACGTAGGTACTGTTGGTACTAGATATTCCTGGGTACGGTAGGTACTAGTTAATCCTAGGTACTGTAGGCACAGTATGTACTAGGTAATCATTGGTAGTGTAGGTACAGTAGGTACTAGGTAATCCTAGGTACTGTAGGTACAATAGGTACTAGGTAATCCAGGGTAATGTAGGAAAAATAGGTACTAGGTAATCCTATGTACTGTAGGTACAGTAGGTACTAGGTAATCCTAGGTACTGAAGGGACAGTAGGTACTAGGTAATACAGGGTAATGTAGAAAAAATAGGTACTAGGTAATCCTATGTACTGTAGGTACAGTAGGTACTAGGTAATCCTAGGTACTGAAGGGACAGTAGGTACTAGTTAATCCTAGATACAGTTGGTACTAGGTAATCCTAGGTACTGTAGGTACAGTAGGTACTAGGTAATCCTGGGTACTGTAGGTACTAAGTAATCCTAGGTACTGTAGGTAGAGTAGGTACTAGGTAATCCTGGTTACTGTAGGTACAGTAGGTACTAGGTAATCCTAGGTAGAGTAGGTTACTGTAGGTACAGTAGGTACTAGGTAATCCTGGGTGTGTAGGTACTAAGTAATCATAGGAACTTTAGGTAGAGTAGGTACTAGGTAATCCTAGGTACAGTAGGTACTAGGTGCTCCTGGGTACTGTAGGTACGGTAGGTACTAGGTAATCCTAGGTACTGTATGTACAGTACGTACTAGGTAATCCTAGGTACTGTAGATACCAAGTGCTAGGTGATCCTCGATACAGTGAGTACTATGTAATCCTAGGTACTGTAGGCACAGTATGTACTAGGTAATCATTGGTAGTGTAGGTACAGTAGGTACCAGGTAATCCTAGGTACTGTAGGTACAATAGGTACTAGGTAATCCTGGGTAATGTAGGAAAAATATGTACTAGGTAATCCTAGGTACTGTATGTACAGTAGGTGCTAGGTAATCCTAGGTACTGTAGGTACAGTAGGTACTAGGTAATCCTAGGTAATGTATGTAATAGGTACTAGTTAATCCTAGATACAGTAAGTACTATGTAATCCTAGTTATTGTAGGTACTATGTACTAGGTAAGCACTGTAGTTACCTCTTCTCCTTGGCCATCAGTCTCTGACTGATGTGGGTTGGGGTAGTGCTTGAGGAACTGAGCAACATATGTCATGATGGACTTCTCATCAGGTTTATCAACATCCACGTCTGCAGATAATAACATAAATACAGTCTGATGTGAAAAGTAGTGACATTAGCAAAACATTTAAACAAAGTATGATATCTAAAATGAATAATGCTCTTTTAGTGGTGTATGTTATCTCTTTCTAATGCATAATGTAGTCAGGGAAGAGACGGAATTCCTGACATAATAAATACGAATATGAATAAATAAGTAAAACAGTGCACACAGGTATTCTAAACGGATATAAATCTGTGCATTTCCTTTGAAAAACTGACACCTAATTAGAAATGTCTGCTTTCGTAACATTTTTGAGTTGGGCTCTGTGAATAACAAACTGAGACGTTTATTGAGGCTTGAAATGATTCCAGATGACAGAGTCTGATCTCTCCTGGTGATGAAAAGTTGCTGGCTGCATCATTATCTTCAGATTGACAACAAAACTTTGGCTTGAAAAAATACCCCAAATACATAAAAATGCAACAACAACAAAAACCTTGGAGCATATTTCTGTTGGAATAACTCTGTTCCTGCCTTTGATGCTGCCCTATACACCAGCTAAAGCAGTCATGATGATTGGCCGCACAGCCGTTGAAAACACTGCATTGCATTGCAATTGTACCACTGCAACCTGGGTTTATTGTTTGGTTGTCGATCACGGACAGTGACCAGAATTGTATAAGGCTCAGCACTGCAACGGTAGGGAGGAGGGAATGTCGGCTAGGGATGCCTTGGCCCTTTTCTTTCTGGAGACTCCTTGTGGCAAGTCTAGAAGCTGACAGCTTGGGGAGCATGGTGATAAAAAGCAGTGGCTTGGAGAGATGTGTTTCCCAGTGAGCAGGTCCTGATATAGGACACTCCTGAGAATGCTAATAGTCACTACAACCAGCCCAAAGTCACAAATTGGATACCACGACAACACAAGAAATTGGGCTATAACTGATGGAGAGTACAATTACAATTAATAATACAATTAATCCATAATTATGAATATAAAGGCAGCAACCTTCTGGATCCAACAGGCGTGGGATTCCCAGCTCGTTCTCAGCCAATGAGAAGGCTTCTTCCAGGTTGTCCCTGTTGCTCCTCCTCCTCACCACCTCCATGTCCACCAGGTCTGGGCGAATAGCGTGAACCACAGCGTGGAACGCCACCCCGCTCCGCCAACTGGCACCAAAGTCCTTCACCTCTATGCCCTGACGCCTGGAGGACAGCCAGGAGGGCAATAGATTATGAACACTTGGACATGATTAATCATATCCAAATCAACTTCCGTTTCCAATTCCCTTGGCAGACAATTTGATGGTGGTCAGTAAAACAATGTTGCACTACAATCCAACAGACATACAGATAAAAAACTATTTCATTTAGTCTTTCTTGGTGCCTCAAATATACAGACGGGTGGACGTACTTGGCAGCAGTACACTGAACCCATCTGAGAAGGGCTTTTTTGGCATTGCCCTGGAACATCTTGGGTGCTATCTTCCTCTTCATTGGGGGGCTGCCCGTCTCGGAGTTACTGGCCATGCTGTCCACGGATGAAGCACTGCTAGACAGCGCTGCAAGGGCAGGCAGGTTACTGGTCAACTCCTCGATCTTCGAGAGGGTTAAGAAGTTGGAACAAACATGTGTTGAGTAACGACAGCAATCAAATAAATGTCAGCAGGTCAGATTTGATTCATAAAAACAGATTTATATAAAATGTTTGACAAACCGCATTGACGGCTCCTTGATGACAGTTGTAACACATAATGAATCAGACAAACTTTATAAATATAGAAGCCTTTGAAACAGAGCGTCTGATATCTAAAAAACACATTACCTGGAAGTAGAGAATGATGGTCCATATCAATCCGAGCACGATGGAGGGTCGACCGTCTGCGATGTCTGTGGCGTGGATGTTGACAAGCTTAATCTATAGGGAAAGAAGAGCCTTTTTACCCACAACTCACAACTATTCCAAAGAACTGTCTGGCTAAATGCTAAACCACAGGTGCATTCTGAATGAATTTTTAATGAACAGAGGCATTGTTGAGTGAGCGCATCACTGCGGTAATAATGAAGATTTGATGTTTTTATTTCAAATCCATCAAAATCAGCTCTCTGGCAGAACTAAGTGATATGTGGTGGAAGCTACAGTAGAGTGAGCAGGACATAGAGCTAATGCAGGAATATCGACGTAGCAAAACTTTGGATCGGTACTTCACATAATGTTTTCCAGAGAAACTAACGGCATATAAACACATTTTTGTAGGATTTTTTTTCATTCGTTAAATGGGGGGGGGCAAAACAGATCTGACTCCAAAGATCCAGTGAATGTGCATAGAAAATTGCATGACAACCAGAAAGCAACTAGATAATGGGAGTACAAAAGTCAAGATGCACTGGAAATAAAAGCATGGCTCAACCAATGAACAGCTTTCTATACAGCGTGCATTAAACGGGAGGAATGCATACAGTATGTGAACAGTGTGTTTCACAGGCAGCCACTGACCGGGGATCCGCGGTACACAGACTGAAGTCAGGCGTGGTGAGAGAAAGAGTCAGAGACAGGGCTCGGGTCAACAGTGACTGACACAGGAGGTGACCAGTAAAGCCTTGCGTGGATATATCATCTCCTCATGCCAAGTCTTAATTTCTCCATCGTAAACATTACTTTCTCTACCATCCCATTAGCATTACATGTGAGTTTGTTTTACAAGGTTATCAGATCTGTAATTGACATTATTAACGTCCTTTGGTTTACAATTTAAGCTATGAGAGTGAGGAGGAGTGTCTTACCTTCCTGCCTTCGAGGAACTTTAGAGCAGTGCCGATGTTGGAGACCCAGTGGATCCTCTTCAGTTGTCGGCCCTGTTCACATGGCTGGGGAGAGAACAGATCCATGTTAGTCTGTTCATATGTACTACTGAAAATGCATTGTAATGTACATCACACTAATCCAGAGTGCTCACGTAACAAACATATTTCTTTCATCACATTCCCAGTGGGTCAAAAGTTTACATACACTCAGTTAGTAAGTTATAGCATTGCCTTTAAATATTATTGCCTTTTAATTGTTTGGGGTCATTGTCCATTTGGAAGACCCATTTGTGACCAAGCTTTAACATTCTGACTCATGTCTTGAGCTGTTGCTTCAATATATCCACATAATCTTCCTCCCTCATCATTCCATCTATTTTGTGAAGTGCACCAGTCCCTCCTGCAGTAAAGCACCCCCAAAACATGATGCTGCCACCCTCATGCTTTAAGGTTGGGATGGTGTTCTTTGGCTTGCAAGCCTCACCCTTTTTCCTCTAAATATAACTATGGTCATTATGGACAAACAGGTAAATTTGTGTCGTCAGACTAGAGGAAATCTCTCCAAAAAGTACAATCTTCTTGTTAATCCTTATGTTGAGCAAACTGTATTCTGGCTTTTAATATGGTGGTTTTGGTGCAGTAACTTCTTCCTTGCTGAGCAGCCTCAGGTTATGTTGCTATATACACACACCTAAAGAATTATTAGGAACACCATACTAATACTGTGTTCGACAGTCGCCTTCAGAACTGCCTTAATTCTATGTGGCATTGATTCAACAAGGTGCTGAAAGCATTTTTTAGAAATGTTGGCCCATATTGGTAGGATAGCATCTTGCAGTTAATGGAGATTTGTGGGATGCACATCCAGGGCACGATTCCACCCCATCCCAAAGATGCTCTATTGGGTTGAGATTTGGTGACTGTGGGGGCCATTTTAGTAAGGTGAATACATTGTCATGTACAAGAAACCAATTTGAAATGATTCAAGCTTTGTGACATAGTGCATTATCCTGCTGGAAGTAGCCATCAGAGGATGGGTACATTTTGGCCATAAAGGGATGGACATGGTCAGAAATAATGCTCAGGTAGGCCGTGGCATTTAAACGATGCCCAATTGGCACTAAGGGGCCTAAAGTGTGCCAAGAAAACATCCCCCAAACCATTACACCATCACCACCAGCCTGCACAGTGGTAACAAGGCATTATGGATCCATGTTCTCATTCTGTTTACGCCAAATTCTGACTCTACCATCTGAATGTCTCAACAGAAATCGAGCCTCATCAGACCAGGCAACATTTTTCCAGTCTTCAACTGTGCAATTTTGGTGAGCTCTTGCAAATTGTAGCCTCTTTATCCTATTTTTAGTGGAGATGAGCGGTACCCAGTGTGTTTTTATGCTGTTGTAGCCCATCCGCATCAAGGTTGTGCGTGTTGTGGCTTCACAAATGCTTTGCTGCATACCTCGGTTGTAACAAGTGTTTATTTCAGTCAAAGTTGCCCTTCTATCAGCTTGAAGCAGTCGGCCCATTCACTTCTGACCTCTAGCATCAACAAGGCATTTTCGCCCACAGGACAGCCGCATACTGGATGTTTTTCCCTTTTCACACCATTCTTTGTAAACCCTAGAAATGGTTGTGCGTGAAAATCCCAGTAACTGAGCAGATTGTGAAATACTCAGACCGGCCCATCTGGCACCAACAACCACGCCACGCTCAAAATTGCTTAAATCACCTTTCTTTCCCATTCTGACATTCAGTTTGGAGTTCAGGAGATTCTCTTGACCAGGACCACACCCCTAAATGCAGTGAAGCAACTGCCATGTGATTGGTTGAGTAGATAACTGCATTCAGGAGAAATTGAGCGGGTGTTCCTAATAATCCTTTAGGTGAGTGTATATTATCTCTAGGACACAGAATGCGTCTCCTTCCTGAGCAGTTTGATGGCCATATGGTCCCATTGTGTTTATACATGCATACTATTGTTTGTTCAGATGAACATGGTACATTCAGGCATTTGGATATTTCACCCAAGGATGACTCAGACTTGTGGAGGTCTACAATTATTTTTCTGAGGTCTGATTTCTTTTGATTTTCCCATGATGTCAGGCAAAGAGGCATGGAGTTTTAATGTATGCCTTCAAATACGTCCACAGGTACACCTACCTACAATTGATTTAAATGATGTAAATTATCAGAAGCTTCTAAAGCCAATTACATAATTTCAAAAATGTTCCCTGTCAACTTAGTGTATATAAACATCTGACCCACTTGAATTGTGATATATTGAATTATAAGTGAAATAATCGGTTTGTGAACAATTGTAAGAAAGATGACTTGTGTTATACACAAAGTCTTAAATGACTTGCCAATACTATGGTGTGTTAACATGCCACCTGTGGAGTGGTTGAGAAATGAGTTTGAATGGCTTCAACCTATATGTATGTAAACGTCCAAAATCAACTGTATTTGAAACAAAAATGGGAATGGAACTTAAAAAATCTCAAGTGTTTGTATGATTACATGTTTATGAAAGTGAGAGATGCAGAATAGTGGCTGCTTCTCTATCTCATAAAACATAGGAAATATTCCCTCAGTTCATACATAATAAGCACTATCTTCTATTTACACAATACTTGTAATTAAATGTGATCGACTCCTAAGTATCGATAGAAAAATAAACCATTGTGATAAGTATATTAAAACCAGTACTTACCAGTCTCTGCCCAGATAGCACTTCTAACAGAGCTAACAGTTTCACCCCATCTTTGATGTCCTCAAAAAGGTCGGTGACTTCTAGAGGTGGTTTATGCTGTAGAAAAGAGATTTAATTCAACAACTACAACAAAAATACATAAAACGTTCAAATTAGACACTGGACATTGAACGTTGGTAAACAGCTACAAAATATAAACCTAATGTATCTATTTTTTCCCCTCCCAATTGGTCTGGTCTAGTTTCTCACTAACCATGCGTTATCAGCATATACCTCCACAACCCCATGGTAGGGGTGTGGGATCCTGCAAAGTTTGGGTTGGATACGATACCAAGTAATACAGGGAAATAATTGCTGATATCAACACCAATATTTTTTATTATTAAAAGTATATAATGTACTCTCATGTAGGGGACAGCAGTGTGTCATGATTTATAAGGTGAATGCATCATCAATAGGCAAAATCTGAATACATTTTCATGACCACTCAATTATTTGCAATCATTATAAAGTGAGTGGTAGAACCTGCCACATGTGAGACTTTGTAAAAAAGTGCTATGCCTGTGTCGGATTGTTGGTTGGCAGCGGTAGTCAAGGACGATGAACATGAGACGTGAAAGAGCAGCATTGCGCATGACAAAGCCATTAATTTAAATGAGTGACGTGGCTGCACTATTAAACCGCTACACCCAACAAAGCGATGAACACCTCTCCAAAATACTGTGGAAACACTGCGCTGAAAGTTCAAATAATTGGCTCTTTGGCCCAGATACCGCTGACCTCTTGAAGCACAACCAATCAGATGAAAGTTTGTCATCATCATATTGTTCTATGAACAAAATGGGAGGAAGAGTTTTGTGTCAATTCTAGTTTCTACAATGATGCCTTGTGCAGTACTTTGCATGGGGCACAGCTGATGTTCTGGAGGATTAAGGGTGTGTGCCGCGGCGCGGTGTGTGTGTGTGTGGCAGGTATGTTTGTGGTATGAGTGCATAGTCACAAGCAACAGCAGTGGAGCTGGAGAAGCACTTCAGATGTGTTCACGACAAAATGAACCTTGTTTGCACTGTGTGACAGTTCTACTCTTTCATGAAAACCCCTGCACCCACCTCAGGATCTTGCCCTAGCCCCCCGCATTTCTCCTTCACCCAAATCAAGACAGCTGATGTTTTAAGAGAGCTAAAATCTCGTCCCCTACAAATCAGCGAGGCTAAACAATCTGGACCCTTTCTTTCTAAAACTGTCTGCAGAAATGATTGCTTCTCCCATTACTAGCCTTTCCAACCTCTCCTTTGCTTCATCAGAGATCCCTGGAAAGCAAAGCAAAGCAAAAGTTCTGGAAAGAAAAGACTGGAAAGCTGCTCAAACTCTATGCTTATGAAATTAAATGTAGTATACTACATTGCCATCAGTTTTGTCACCAATGCTCCATTTAAAACCCATCACTGCAACCTCTATGCACTAGTTGGATGTCCCTTGTTACACACTCAGCGCCTAACTCACTGATATCATCTCATCTACAAGTCCTTACTAGGCAAAACCTCTCCTTACCTAAGCTCATAACTCTCTAGAGCATCACTCACTCTCAACTTGTGCTCAAGCAGGTATATCTCTCTGGTTGCCACAAAAGCCCAAAACTTCTTTGGCTGCCTCTCCAACTACAAAAATCGTTGCAGCTCAAGTCCACTGTCCCCCTCACTACCTTTAAAATATTACTATCAGGTCTATTGTCAGAACATTGTATGTGTGCCCTGCCCATTGTATATATGCCCTAGTGACTTCATCAAACCCTTAATGCATCTTGCACATACAGTGCATCTGGAAAGTTCTGACAGCACTTCACTTTTTCCACATTTTGTTATTTTACACCCTTAATTCCGAAATGGATTAAATTCATTATTTCCCTCAAAATTATACAAACAATACCCCATAATGACAATATGAAAGAAGTGTGTTTGTAATCTTATATATTTGTTCAAATTTATAAAAAAAAGCACATGTACATAAGTATTCACAGCTTTTGCCATGACACTCAAAATTGAGCTCAGGTTCATCCTGTTTCCACTGATCATTCTTGAGATGTTTCCACAACCTGATTGGAGTCCACCTGTGGTAAATTCAATTGATTGGACATGATTTGGAAAGGCACACATCTGTCTATATAAGGTCCCACATTTAACAGTGCATGTCAGAGCACAAACCAAGCCATGAAGTCCAAGGAATTGTCTGTAGACCTTCGAGACAGGATTGTATGGAGGCATACATCTGGTGAAGGGTACAAAAAATATTTGCAGCATTGAAAATCCCAATGACCACAGTGGCCTCCATCATCTGTAAATGGAAGATGTTTGGAACCAGCTGGACTCATCCTAGAGCTGGTCACCCAGCCAAACTGAGCAATCAGGAGAGGAGGGCTTTAGTCAGGGAGGTGACCAAGAACCTGATGGTCACTCTGACAAAGCTCCAGCGTTTCTCTGTGGAGACAGGATAACCTTCCAGAAGAACAACCATCTCTGCAGCACTCCACCAATCAAGCCTGTATGGTAGCACGGCCAGATGAATGCCACTCATCAGTAAAAGGCACAAGAGAGCCCACCTAGAGTTTGTCAAAAGGCACCTGAAGGACTCTCAGACCATGAGAAACAAAATTCTCCGGTCCGATGAAACAAAGATTGAACTCTATGGTGTGAATGGCAAGTGTCATGTCTGGAGGAAACCAGGCACCGCTTATCATCTAGCCAATACCACCCCTACAGTGAAACATAGTGGTGGCAGCATCATGCTGTGGGCATGTTTTTCAGCGGCAGGAACTGAGAGGCTAATCAGGATTGAGGAAAAGATGAATGTAGCAATGTACAGAGACATCCTTGCTGAAAACCTACTCCAGAGCATTCTGGACCTCAGACTGGGGAAAAGGTGAAGCACTGTGAATACTTTCCTTAAAAGGGTGTTCACATGGTTCTTTTTGCACTACTCATCCAACACGGAATCCTTTAGTCAGATCATGTGTGGAATGATTACACTCACCAACTACACTTCCATAATTAAACACACAGGCACTCCATCTGCACACAAGAAGTCAATGGAGAGTAACATCGCAACGTAGATGATTCTAACCAAATCCTGAGAAGAGCAATGCCAATTTAAGCTGCCTCATGCTGAAGGTTCTCAGCAATGTCGGAGAAGCCACTCGAACCACTGACTATATGACGTAGCTTATCCTGCAAGGTAGTGACTTAGCCCACCATGCCACGCGGACCCCTAAACCTACTTTACTTTAAAAGGTTAATTCCATATAAACTTTATATTTGTAAATCCTATAAACACAGCCCAATTCCCCAACTCTTGATTTGAAGACAAAATAGAGTGAGCATGCTACAGGCTGGAGAGCAGTCAGAGTGATCCACTTACAGGCTAAAGTCCAGACGGGGAAGAGCTTGTTGGATAGCTATAGAGGGCACAGAAAGAGCTCCCCTGCAGCTGACAAGATGGTGCCTCTGCCTCAGAGACCGTGAGGTGGCTTGGTGCCCATTCCTGAGGCTGTGTGATTCAGAGCAAGACCAGAGCATGGCTGCATTTAACCCTGAGCAGTGATGCTAGCCCCAACACACAACAGAGCTCATGCTATTGTTAAAGCTGCAGGATTTTGAAAAATGTAACAAAGCAATGAAACAGTGTAAAAATCTGACAAATCATTCTGGGAAAATAAGCTTATATTAGCTAGGCTCAGGACTTGGATGGAAGTGTTTTGGCCTGGTGAGCTGTCCATTTCACAACTTGTTTCATATTCTGACAATACCACAGGGATTTGTTGGCTGCACAGCAACAAGTGTTAAAAGGTAAGTCTCTTCACTTTTGTGCTATTTGTTTTACAAAGTGTTTGAGATGCTAATATTCCTCTTCCTGACTGCCACTATCCTAATAAAATTACTATTTTTTGGGTAACATTAAGTACTTCCATATTGGAATTATTCCCATTGTTCCTGAGGTAACCAAGCCTATCCATGATTTGAGAGGCAAACAAAATAGGACTCACATAACAAACCATTTATCTTATTGTTATAAAACACACAAACAGACATGTACAAAGGCTGGCACAAACTGATGCATGCACACAAACACACACACACTCTGTCATAAAACAGTAAATCAATGGAAAAGTGCTTGGTAATGTGAGAGGAAATGGACACAATGGAAAAACAGTAACTGCCCAGAGAAAGTTCAAACTAAAAGACCCAGCACTTTCCATCATAAATCCATCCTTGCTAATGTCACAGAAAAGATACTACAGTAGATATTGTTCCATCCACAATTTGATGACAAATTACATTATAGAAGTGAAACATTCAGGCATTTCACCCAATGGTATGCACCATAGTTTATTAGGAATGGATTTGCTTCTACGAGAATAATATTAGCTAATCTGATCTCATAAAACGGCCTGGTTATATGTGGCTGAACTGAAAGAGAATGTCCTGTCATTACTTGACTCAATCTACTGATGTACTGACTGGAACACAGAGAGAGAGAGGGAAAGAGAAAGGAAGAGAGTAAGACAGACAGACAAACAGACTGATTGGCTGACAGAGAGAGACTGAAAGAGAAAGACAGAGAGACAGAGAGAGACAGACAGACTGACAGAAAGAGAGACAGACAGACAAATAGACAGAAAGCCTGACTGGCTGACTGACTGACAGAGAGAGAGAGAGACAGACAGACAGACAGAGAAACAGACTGATTGGCTGACAGAGAGAGACTGAAAGAGAAAGACAGAGAGACAGAGAGAGACAGACAGACTGACAGAAAGAGAGACAGACAGACAAATAGACAGAAAGCCTGACTGGCTGACTGACTGACTGACTGACAGAGAGAGAGACAGACAGACAGAGAAACAGACATACAGACAGAGAGACAGTGATACAGACAGAGAGAGACAGACAGAAAGACTGACTGACTGACTAACATAGAGAAAAAGAGAGAGACAGACAGACAGAGAGACAGAGAGACAGACAGACAGACAGACAGACAGACAGACAGACAGACAGATAGACAGACAGACAAAGAGAGACAGACAGTCAGACAGACAGAGAGAGACAGTCAGACAGAGACAGAGAGCAAGACAGCCAAACAGACAGACAGACAGACCGAGACAGAGAGACAGACAGAGAGCGACAGGTTGACAGTTGGGAAAGGCACAACAGGATGAGCTCCTAAATTGTTTTCTTTTCTAGATAAAAAAACAAAATAGATAAGATAACAACAAGATGACAACCTAATAAGACAAAGGTAAAGAAACAGGAAAATCCTAATCAACAGTCCTTTGATTTTAATGACTATTTTTTAGAAATAGTCCCCATCTAAGCTACGCTAGCTTCAAATTTGGGCACCCTTGTCATTTTGTTGATTTGAATACCTTGAACTTCATAGACAGTTGCATCCAATCATGAGAAAAGGTATTTAAGGTGGCCAATTGCAAGTTGTTGTTCTCTTTGACTCTCCTCTGAAGAGTGGCAACATGGGGGCCTCAAAATAACTCTCAAATGACCTGAAAACAAAGATTGTTCAACATTATGGTTTAGGAGAAAGCTACAAAAAGCTATCACAGAGATTTAAGCTGTCAGTGTCCAATGTAAGGAACATAGTGAGGAATGGAAGACCACAGGCACAGTTCTCGTTAAGGCCAGAAGTGACAGGCCAAGTAAAATATTGGAGAGGCAAATGCGAAGGATGGTGAGAACGGTCCAAAATAGCCCACAGACCACCTCCAAAGACCTACACCATCATCTTGCTGCAGATGTTGTCACTGTGCATCATTCAACAATTCAGCACACTTTGCATAGGGAGACGCTGTATGGGAGAGTGATGCAGGAGACGCATTTTCTACACACACACCACAAACAGAGTCACTAGAGGTGTGCTAACACACATTTGGACAAGCCAACTTCAATTTGGAAGAAGGTGCCCTGGACTGATGAAACATTATTTGGTCATAACAAGGGGCGTTATGCATGGAGGCAAAAGAAAACGGCATTCCAAGACAAAAACATGACAGTTAATTTCAAGGAGACAAAGACCATGGTTTTCCAAAAAAGATCCAAATCCCCTGAAATAAAACACATATTCACAATAGGAACAAAGGGCATAGAACACTCTAAAGACTATTCTTATCTAGGCTTGAAAATAAGTTCTACAGATAACTTCAGCTTGGCAGTCAATGAACTGAAAGAGAAAGCAGGAAGGGCCTTTTATGCAGCTAAAAGACAAATTAAAATTGACATACCAATTAAAACATGACTCAAAATATTTGAATCTAGTATTGAACCAATTGCTTTATATGGAAGTGAAGTGTAGGGTCCCTTCAGTAAATGGGAAAAGCCTCCAACCGAAACCTTGCATGCAGAATTTACACAGAATAAAGCCCCAAATAATGCATGCAGGGCAGAATTAGGCCAATATCTCAATAAATATCAATAAATATCCAAAAACAAATTTAACAACCACCTAAAAACAAGTGACCCCCAATCATTAACATTACAAAGCCCTGAAAAGCCAAGAAATTAATAAAGAGAAAAGTCCCCTCATCCAGTTGGTACTGAGGCTAAACTCAGAATCCACCACCAATCCAACTCAGACAATCTGACCCAATCGGATTATAACCAAACAAAAATAAAAATATGTTAACTATTGGAAAAACACTACAAATTTTAGAGTAAACTTCAATGTTATTTAGATTTAAATAGTCAATACACAGTGGCTGAATATCTGACCTCTGAGAATAATAGAAAAATGAGGAAATCATGGAAAATGTACAGACTCAGCGAGCACAGCCGACACAGACAAACCTAGCTGCCCAGAGAGGAGAGGCTGTGTTCACTCTGCTCCCAGAGAGAGGTGGAGACGGAGACGCATTTCCTTTCACATTGTGACAAATACAAAGACTTAAGAGAAGCACTATTCACCAAAATTAACAGCCAGTACACTGAATTTTAAACCACTCCAAGTAATGAAAAAATAAAATATGTACTGGGGGAAAAAAGTACATGTGCATATTTGGCAGCCAAATATGTGACTTCCTGCCACAATCTGAGGGTTTACCAATGTATACTTTTCAAATTTCTATGTTAATTATTATTATTATTATTAGAATTATTATTTTACTGTAATTGATACTGTATTTACTACTGATGTTGTAGTAATGTAGATGTTACGGTAATTTGTTAAAATTATTTTATATATTAATTCACACTGTCTTTATACAGTACCATTCACCTGACTGTTTATTTATGTACACTTTGACAACGTAAGTAACAACTTTCCATATCAATAAAGTGTTTTTGAATTAAATTGAGACAGAAAGAGAGACAGACAGAGAGACACACAGAGAGACAGAGAGACACACAGACTGACTGACTGACTGGCTGACTGACTGAGAGACAGACTGACAGACAGAGAGACAGAAAGAGAGACAGACAGAGAGACAGACTGACAGACAGAGAGACAGAAAGAGAGACAGACAGAGAGACAGACTGACTGACAGACAGAGAAAAAGAAAGACACATTCAGAAGGAGAGACAGACAGACAGAGAGAGAGACAGACAGACTAACAGACAGACTGGCTGACAGACAGACAGACAGACAGACAGACAGACAGACAGACAGACAGACAGACAGACAGACAGACAGACAGACAGACAGATTAACTGGCAGGCAGACAGACAGAGAGACAAACAGAGACTTCAGTCTCTGTATAGCCTGGAACTGCCACCCTGTGTGCCAGTTCTTACAACAAAAGGCAAATCTCTGGGCTGGCTACATAACTTAAAGCCAGCATTTGTGATTAGTCACCCTCCCTGATCAAGCAGCGGCACAAAGTGCTATGTCACATCCAGCTCCTGAAGCATGGCTGTATTATCAACATCAGGGGTTGGAAAACATTCCATGTCCGGAGTATAAATTTACTTTTTATCCCACCATTTCTACTGCTCTGCTTGCCTGTTATGTTTTCTATGTGCATCTCTAACTGGCTGACCAAATCATAGAAAGGCACTGCAAAATCCTTGCCATAAAGCTCTACTCCAAAACATCTAGGCTCGTTAGACAATCTCTAAGGTGCTAAATCCACCACAGACTTTGAAAACTCATCTAGGGTATAAATGTTGTAGGCTACTTTGCTTTTTAGCTATTGAATTTATGTGTGTTTAGGTCTGACAATAAATATGCAATGCAATTTGTATTCTGACAACTGACAGCTTCCATTTAGTCACACATTTACTGGCTTTATTAAGGCCTACCTTTGTATTTTTTAGTAAAGCTCTTTATATGTAGGTTGTAATTCATGGATATTATCATTTTCGTCAGTTAGATTTATACAGATTTTGCAAAAACTGCTAGACGTGGCATGTTACACACATGCACACTCATAAAACACAGGTGCATTTTTAATGCTACAATTGGCTGCTCTTTTACATTTTCAGCGATCTCAGTAATGCATACTGAGGAAAGCTCCTTGATATATTCAACAGCAGCAAATGGTTTTCCATATTTAGAAGTGCTTGGCACAACATTTTGGACCCCTCGTTTTTTACTGCATGTAGATTTAGTAACAGAATTTTAGTGAGAGTTTGAAATTAGCAGAGAAGGAAAAATCAGGTTGGGCGGAACTATTTGCTGCAACATCCTTAAAGCTTATTCAGTAATCAGGATTGACATGTTGTGGGAACTACAAACTTGAAGTGAAAACAAATGCAATATCAATCATGTTCTTTAGTTTTTACAACCGGTTAAAACAATTAGAAATAAAATGAGTACACACGAAACAAATGAAAATAATACATTTTGCATGCTAAGCATTTATAATGAAATTAATATTTTTATTGTATTGTTTTTGCCTTGTCATTCCAAGATGTGCAAAGATTGACACGTATGCCTTACATTGTTTACAGTAAGGAAAAGTGGTTGTTTAACATTTCTAATACTTCTACGACAACCTTATCTATAATGAATTATGAATACACCTGTGGTTGATAATTATGATAATATTGAAAACGATGATGGCACTATGTATATACCATGATGCGTTTTTATTGCTATGCTTATAACTCATTCGAACTGTGCTTAAAGAGATGAGCTGCCACATGGTCTTATGCGCAGACCAAGTGATTCCTGCAGAGATGCGTTCCTCCTACCTCATGCTCTCCATCTGCCCTGTGCCAATGCACTGTCCCACAGTGTCCCAGCCTGCCAAACCTAAACATGGACCAACACACACACATATACGCACACCAACAGCTCAACTCTACAGCTTCCATCTAAAGTGCTGCCCAGGGTATTTGGGCCTAGCTGAATGACAGGTGTAGTTCAAACTCTTGGCAGAAGATTTACTATCTTTTCCTCGTCATACTTATTCGGTTGATCACATTTGACTCAGCAATGCTTACTGTAGGCCTACTCAGAAGCGTACTGTAGGCCTACTCAGAAGCTTACTGTAGGCCTACTCAGAAGGATATTCAACACTGGCCTGAGTCATCTGTCCTACAGTTGTCATACAATAATTTCAGCCAGTTTTCTACAGCAGGAACTGTCATCCCCATATAAATAATGTACATTAAAAGGTCTGATATCTACAGTATAATTTCATAATGATCTGTGATTTAACAGCTTTAATGATGCCGTTATTTGTAGTGTATGTTTATTTGTCTGATGTGGTTGTAACACTCTATGAGATGCCTCTCAAAATAATTGTGATTGGATGACAGTTCTCATGTCACGGTCCAACTTCTGTTCACGCTTGAAGAGTCTAATGGACTACTGCAATGGCCAAAGAGCAGCTATAAGACTGAGCTCTCATAGACAACTGTACTATACTATTACAGCCATCTGATTACACAGATCAGGATATTCAGTGTAGCGTTATTCCCTACATGGACACAGATACACATAGGCCTATTGTATCAAATGCTACATAAATACATTAAAGCATGTCCTCATACCTTTGCCAGGTGGGAATTGATCCATTTTGTAAAAGTCCTCTTCTGAACTGCCTCTTGCTCATCTGAAACGGAAGAAAGACAAAACATGGTCAATCCAAGATGGATGTCACAGGATAATAGCCTAGCCTTCTTACAACGGCTGCCCTCCCCGAGCGATACGATGGTGCATTATCGGGTGAATATCTATTTGAAGACCTCTCTCTGCCCTGCCCAGTGCCAGACCCCGCAGTACACAAGGGGGTCAGGTTTGTAGCAGAGAGGACCAGAACATGTCAACATGATACACTGTACAGTGACATAGAAGCACGAGGACAGTAAGAAGAGCAGGGAGATGCAGCGGTGCATCCTGCAACCCGATAACACTTTTTAGAATGCTAACATGAAAACATGATGGTCTTATAATGAATGAGACATATAGCATTTCTCACACTCAAACCACATTTAAGATCAACATATTTATAACACACTTACTAGCAGTGATTAGACACTGACAGTGGTTACCTGACTACAAGCCCTGTCCAAGTACACTAGAAAATGAACTATATAGAACAACTGTTAGGATCTTCACGCGGTTCGTAGAATCATTGCTCAGTCACTAATGACATGCGTCATGTTTTAGGTCGCTCCAGCCAGCCCCATTGTAGAAGGACATGTGGTGATGGAGGATTATGGGGTTTAGTAAGATGCAGACAGATTGCATGCTTTATGCATTATACATTTCTGCTTTCAGACTAATATTGTGAAGGAGGATCCTGCTACTTTCGATATAGTAAACATAAAGCGTGACTGGCAATTTGCAGAGCATCTATGCATGACGTATGCCGGTAGATTGGAGAATAGCCTACTACACACACAATGTAGAAAGAGATATATAGATATACATTAAACTCATTCTCAATCTCATATAAGGGATATTTTCAGCTTTTGCATGTTAGATGTTCTTCTCCACTCAATTTTATTGTTGTTTTTATCAGTCAAATTATCTTTGGTTGATGGAAAGTGTGTAATTAAAACTGTGTGATTTACCTGTTAGACAGATAAATTGCCTGGAGGACATTGAAGTGTGGTTGAAGCGTGAGTCTTTAAATTACAATTATGTTTATCATGCCAGGTCTAACAAATAAAAGATCAATATTCTTTTTATGTGCTGCTGGAGAGTTAGCTTATGGTAACCATAAAGACTAAAGGCATGTGAAGTAAACTAAAGACTCCTCAGTGATGCACATTCAGGGATGCCCTATGTTACGTAATAGCATATATTTAGTGTCAAGCACAGCAAATGCATAGTTAATGCATATGGTTTAACTAGCCACACTCAAGCCACAAGCCAATCATTGTTATTTTTTTATTTGCACTAAATCTTTCACCACGTAATGCTTAGTATGAAAGAAGGGCTGCCATGTCACTGTACTATATATGTCTCATGCATCTTGTTCACCTACACAAGCCCCCTTCCAAGCTTAGTTCCTGGCTTATTTCTAACAGCACAGCCAAGAGGATCCATGGAGCATGGAAAAGAACAGTCCAAAGTGAGGCTCTATAAGATACGCCACTATTCTTGGCCTACTTACCGCGGAGGTACTGAAAAAATCCAGTCACTAGGTTCAGAGAAGAGGTCTTTTTGACAGTCACGTCTTTAAAGCGGGCCATTCTCTTACTCGCTCACTCTCCTCTTCCCCCCTGAGCTTCGTCACATTGTAAGGTTGTTGTGAGCCTCTGCCTGAACGTCCGCGGTAGCGGAGGATGACAGTCCATCCATCCACAGAAGAAAAGAAAAAACAGAGGGGAAAATCCAGCTGCTACTTTCCCTTTTTTTAGTCCGAGCGGCAGGAAACAAAACAGATTTGGCCTGCCTGTCGCCTGGTTGGTCGTCTGTTTCCCGGTGACAAGGCAGAGTAGCTCAACTGCTGGGGGGTGTGCTGCCTGGACGCAGCCCCATCCCCTCCTCCTCCCGACATCCACACACACCGATACACGCGCACGCAAACAGCAAGACCTCAGTAGGCTGCGAAAACCCTTTGATATTTACGATCTCATCAGGATTCCCATCATTCCCTGTTATTACCGTGATTCAGGGCAGGGGGGCACGTTTCTGTGGTGCGTGTGTGCTTTGTGTGTGTTCACAGCCCAGCCCCCGCAGCCCGGCCAGCCTGCCTGCTTCCTGGCCCTGCCTCCATGAAAGCAAGGCAGCAGCATCCATCTGAGACAAGAGCGAGAGACATCAGCCTGGAGAACAGCTCAACCAATCAGCACACGGACGGCGGTGATGTCACAGGCTGCTGTGGCTGCATTGTCTCCTATTGAAGCTTGAAAAGAGGGTGTGTGTGTGCGTAATGACCAAAATGCAAATGTGGGTCCGTGGGGGTGTGTGTTTACATGTATGAATACCAACATTTTGCTCAATTTGTTGTTTAGTGTATCCATAATTTAGTCAGAAAATCAAACAATCACCATTCTGTACTCTGCACTATTAATAATAAAACGCACTATTTTTGACATTACAGTACAATTAAGGATAGCACAATCTTTGCAATTTTCTTAAATTACAGATTATACTAACGCCATACAATATTAAAATATACTGTATTAATGATACTGTCGTACTTTCCTTCCAACAAAGAAAAGAATAATAAAAAGGATGCTCCAAAAGCCCAGCATGGGTCAGAGGCACTAAATAATTGATTTGATAGTTGTTAGTTTGCATCTGCCACCTGCCTTTTAACAGTCAGGGCTTTTGTTCTGAGAGCAAATGAAATCCTTGAATTTCCCCTTTACACAGATAACTTAATCAACTAATTAAATGGTCTCTGTTGTAAACCTCTAAATTACTTTCAAATTTGAGTCATCTGCTCATCCGTCAAACCCACTGTTTGATTGATGTCTAATAATACTTCATAATTACGTCACAGACCGTCACATTCGATGGAATATTGTTTAACTAACGTTCAAGTACCCCATCTTATTCTCTTCAATCACATAAATTATTTTCTTACATAGTGATTCAGCTGTACACTAAATACGGACAGGAAACAAAGACAGGAAAGTTGGAATAAATTTTACTGGTGTTACAGCAAATAGCTCCTCTCTGAATGTCTCTGAAAAGAGTTCCTGTTTCGCTTTCCCAGACGCCCACTTTGTGACATAGTTG
>JACXGM010013760.1:0-22725 GCA_016801145.1 Umbra pygmaea | reverse complement strand
CTGTATGGACAGTGTAATTGTTGTTTGTATGGAGTCTGTAGTGGTTGTTCTGTATGGAGGGTGTGTTGATGGTTCTGTATAGAGTGTATAGTGGTGGTTCTGTATGGATAGTGTAGTGATTTTTCTGAATGGACTGTGTAGTGAGGGTTCTGTATAGAGGATGTATAGGTTGTTCTGTATGGAAGGTGTAGTTGTGGTTTTGTATGGAGGGTGTAGTGGTGGTTCTGTATAAAGGGTGTAGTGGTGGTTCTTTATGGAGGCTGTATTGGTGGTTCTCTTTGGAGGGTGTAGTGGTGGTTCTGTATGGAGTGTGTACTGGTTCTTCTGTATGTAGAGGGTAGTGGTGTTTCTGAATGGACTGTGTAGTGAGGAATCTATATAGAGAATGAAGAGATGATTCTGTTTGGAAGGTGTAGTTGTGGTTCTGTATGGAGGGTGTAGTGGTGGTTCTGTATGGATGGTGTCATTCTGTATTGAGCAAATAGTGGTGGAGACTGTATGGAGACTGTGTAGTGAGGGTCTGTATAGAGGATGTAGTGGTGGTTCTGTATGCAGGGTGTACTTGTGGTTCTGTATGTATGGTGTGTTCTTGGTTCAGTATGTAGAGAGAGTGCTTGAAATCTGTGAACTCTGATGTCAAAGGGTGACAGGGGTGATAAGGATGACTAGTTTGACTGCAGCCTGGATAATGCAGAATCACCTATTCATATACATCCACACACTCTTGGAGATTCACACATACACACACACCTAATGTATGTATTGTACACACATCTACCCACAAATACCTCACCAGCAAAATATGTACACAATTTAAAACATTGATTGTATCAATACACACAACACACATATCCCGTCCTCTTGGCTCCTCCCTGGGGGATCATGGTGGCAGAGAGGGGAGATTTCACGCTTGACCTTCTCCTCACGCCTTTGTGAGCCCCTTCACCCTTGTGTTCATTCTCTTGACCTAGTTGCCATCCAGGAGCAAGCCACTTATAATGTTCACGTCTCACCCCTTAGCACTCTCTCACATCTGTCTGTGTGCCTGACTGTCTGCCTGCCTGTCTGCTGTCAGCATCTTATGTGTTTTCATTATAACAGGGGCAGGGAAACACTTGAAGAGTTCATTCATTTGAACCAACACCAGTCACTCTGATGGTTGTGCTTATTTTAACAATCACCATGGTGATCATGTTTTGGTTTGAAGTGCTCATATCCGGTAACTTGCCATATTTTTACAAGGAATGGGGTCATTCCTTTTTCTGAGCACCTCTGCTGGAAAAGGCTGTAATAAACTATGCTAGATAGTTCATCAGTAAGAGTTAGATATAACCAGGGTTCAAAATTTACACCATTTACCAGCCAAATGCTGGTAAAATATGCAGGTGGCTGGTAGATTATCTTCACTCACCAGCCAAAAAAACAATAGTAATCTATTGAGTGGCTGGTCAAATTTGAACACTAATTTTGAACCCTGTATATAACGTCTGTGTTTTTTCTGTATTCTGGGGTTTTCCCCTACAGGGAAGAGGCTGGCACTCTGTGAGAATGGGCTAAGTACACCAGCCTCTCACCACAACTTAACACCGGGCCTACCTCTGCTGTATGTAAGCCTGCTTCTGCTCAGATGATCCCAAACAAAGACATGTGATGAAAGAGGGGAGGAGGCCTGCCAGAGGCTCTGTTTACAAAACAGTGATGGGAGCAGCAACCAGTAAAGTGGAGGAGCAGGGGGAGGAGGCAGGGAGCTGAGCCCACAGGAGCAGCGGAGCGAAGAACTGCCGCATGTGGATGCTGCTTACTGTACAGTGGATTGAGGACGGGCAGAGCCTGCTGGTCTAACACCAGTACTACCCACTAGGGACAACCACAGAGCAATGTCAGGGATGGCAACAGCCCCTGGCAATGAACACACATGACACAGGGCCTGGAAATGTGTTTGTATCTGTGCCAGGGTGTGTGTGTGTGTGTGTGTGTGTGTGTGTGTGTGTGTGTGTGTGTGTGTGTGTGTGTGTGTGTGTGTGTGTGTGTGTGTGTGTGTGTGTGTGTGTGTGTGTGTGTGTGTGTGTGTGCGTGTGTTCTAGTAGTGAGGTAGCTTTTTAAAACTTCCAACTTTCAAAATTGCATTCATTGTAATAAACCGTATAGCAGATATTGTCACAGGAATTGTGTTTCCGCTCTGAATAAATGCACATTGTGTGAACTAATATTAAGGCAAGGGACAATAACACAACAAGGAGAAGTCAACACAAGCACCAAGTCATCCAAATGGTCATGTGTGTGAATTACACACCAGAAGGCAGCCCTTACAGTGACACTCATGGTGCATTGGTAGATGAATTTGAGGGTCCAGTGGGAGGAGCCTGAGGTTGAAGAATCATGGTTGCCCTTTCTTCACCATGCTGTTGATGTGGCCGGACAAGTTCAGGTTTTCTTTGATGTCTGGGCAGTGGAATTTCAAGCACTTGACTTGCTCTACAACCAACCTGTTGATTTGTAGGGTGCACGCCCGCTCTAATTCAGTTTCTAAGCATAGCCGACCTCTGTGTCATGGGTCTGGGACATGGTGTTGGAGAAGAGAATGAGAGGAGTGAAAATAAAGATATATAGAGAAACAATTTTTACAGGAGATACTTTTATTCAGATATACGAGACTTGTTATGCATATTAGACGTGTAAATGTTTGAAAATGTAAATTGTCACCCGCCACCTTCCAGGGTATTTTGGGACATTTTATACACAGATACCCCGTCTCCCTGATGTTACTGAGGTCTAAAGATGATGTGTTATCATTGTGTCACTCTGTGAGAATTTTAGGAGGAGTGTCAAATGACACTTCCTGTCATTGACAATTAGCAATATTTAGTACGAATACGCTAACTCTCCATGAAAAATTGAGTTTTTTTCAAACTTGTAATCATACTTCTACAAAATTAACAAATATCAGCCTGGCTGTCAGCACATTTCCACAATGATAGCTCCTTTTGATTAGTGTGTGCATTTCAAAAGCTTGTTGGGGGGGAATTCATGTCCTATTGGTCTACTCAGCACTAGGTTGTTAGTTAGCTTACCTTTCAGTGTAAAATGTAATGTGTGCTACATTGGTTATCCCCAACCCTATTCCCTTAAATGGGTAATTCACCCATAGACACATCAATCATTAAATTTATGTAAAGCTTATGGTCTATTAGTCAGTAAAATATGTTGTTTCACCGTTATTTAGCTGGTTTGTGAATTGTCTGTGAAATTTCAAAATCGAAATACATCTTCAAGTTAAATTCTTGCGAATGGAGATGGGAGATAAAACACTATTATATTTCATAATGCTTTTTAAAACATTATCTGCAATCCTGATCACCAAATCAGCCGGTATAGATTTTATACTTGTCTAAAACACATCCATTCATATCGTCATCACAGTCTTTTTTATAAATATATTAAAACTATGTACTTCACTGTCAGATGAATATACTTTTTTCATCCCAACTCCCATGATTCAACGCAATTCATGCTTCCTGCTGCTTTCTGAAAGAAATACTTTTGAGGAGATGTGTAATCTTACTGGAACCTTCCAATATATGGAGAATTCTGAGTGGCGTTGGCTTCATCAGCATGACAACCTGAATGTGATTTACTTACCATCTGCTGCGAGGAAGTGTAATACTGTAAATCCTCCCAAGCTGATGTTTCACAGTGGCAATGCCCCTTAACTTGGGAACGGAACAGAAAAGATCCTTAAAAGCCACCGTAGGTGCCCATTCAAATTAGCCATATATTGACCTTAATTAATCTGGTTCATTATTGTTTATTACATGCCCTAACTCTTCTGTCTCTAGCCAAGATTATTGTTTGAAGTGTTTATTACAAAATATGTTGGTTTCATCTTCATCAACCTACAGAATACGACCTAAAAATGTATGCTTTTGTGGGACGGTGCCATCACAGATGTGCGTGTTACCCATGCCATAGGCACTGACACAATTTTGGTGTTTGGACCTGACGGTTGGATGGTAATTTTCCTCTTTGACCCAGAGAACACAACGGCTGTTTTGTCCAAAAACTATTTGAAATATTGACTCGTTGGACCACAAAACACAAATCCACTCTGCTACTGTCTATCTCAGATGAGACCGAGCTCAGAGAATTCGGCAGCACTTCTGGACAGTGTTGATGTATGGCTTCTGCTTTGCATAGTAAAGCCTTAACTTAGGCTTTACTTAGCTGCAAATGGTGTTGACTGACAAAGGTTTCCCAGAGTATTCCTGACATGGCATGGGTAACTTGCACATCTGTGACGGCACCATTAATGCAAGAAGATTTGTTGGAGCAACATATTTTGCCATCCAGACGTTGTCTTTTCCAGAGATATCCCTGCATTTTCCAGCAGGACAATGCAAAACCATATTCTGCATGGATTACAAATGCATAGTTGCGTAAGCAGAGAGTGTGGGTGCTAGCATGGCCTGCCTGCAGTCCTGACCTGTCTTCGATTGAGAGTGTATGGTGTATTATGAAATGCAAAATAAGGCATAATGGATAAATGGGGGCAAATTATGCTTGCTATGCATAATTAGGTCCCCAAACGCTTAATAAATGTTAATCAAAGAAAAAGAAATGTAGACAGTACCAGATTTTCTGGTGTCTAGCAGTCATCAAATTTGAAATGTGTGTATATTTAAAAAAATGTATTAAATTCACGAAATTCACCTAATGTGCAATAATGTGTTTTCAATATAGTACAGGGTGAATTGAATCTTGAAATCACTTTTTGTTCAGTTCTTTTTGCATTTTCCATACTGTCCCACCTTTTTGGGGTTGTATATCAAATGTAATTTCATGAAAATAAGGAATATATAAGAAACAAGCAAACTGGTTAACTACCTAGCTCTGGTGCCCTAAAACAAGTCAACTACCTAGCTCTGGTGCCCTAAAACTAGTCAACTACCTAGCTCTGGTGCCCTAAAACAAGTTAACTACCTAGCTCTGGTGCCCTAAAACAAGGTAACTACCTAGGTCCAAACTAGTCAACTACCTAGCTCTCAACTACCTACCTCCAATCTAGTCAACTACCTAGCTCTGGTGCCCTAAAACAAGTTAACTACCTAGCTCTGGTGCCCTAAAACAACAAATAATATTTGGCCAGGGCTTCAGAGATTTGTGAGCATGACAAATGTTCATTGCCTGTTTCAATAGAAATGTGTATATACAGACTGTATATTTAAATGTTTTGTAGCGGGATTTGAACTAAAGATTGAAAAAGACAGACAAAAAAGTTAGAAATACAGAGGAAATATGAATCGCCTTGGTATTCAGACGTAGGGCTACTGGTCCCAAACCCCTGTCAATCTCGGATGTTAGCACATTATCTGGGTGACCTGGTGGAGAATGTACACCAGGTCTCCATTTTGAATAATTTCAGGGCTCTGAGGTCAAAGAAAAAACAGAGAGTATCCTAACATTAAACACGACAACCCCCATCTGACCCAGGGCTTTACCCCATCCATGTTGTCTTATTTGAACCCCAATAACTCTTCAAATTAAACGGCTATCCTATTATTTATACTTTGGTGTTCCACTTCCAAAAGGCCTGGATTTCAAAGTGCTAATAAAATAAACTACAGGGCCCCATTTCTTTATTTGTGTATGTGAAGGGTGTGTGGGAGAGTGGGGAGGGACACGGTTTTAGGTTCAGATGGGGGAGTAAAAGGAACAGAGGTCACTGGGAACAAAAGAGCAGAGGACTGGACGGGTCAAACGGCCTGGTGTCCAAACTCCCTGAGCTGGCGTTGTTGCAGGCCAGCGGCCCAGCTTGTATAATCGCCGGGTATGTTTTGTCCGAGAGTGTAGGATAGAATATATCACGGGCGCCCGACAGATGAACAATAGTTTATGTTTTGTCAGAGCCTCGAGTCAAGCGTTTTAGGCCCTATTCAGCTTGACCGTACATCTGGAGCGATGAAGATTAACCCCCTATTCACCGACCTGGCATTTGGATGACCTGTATGCCGACATCGGGCCAAACAATGTCTCCCATGGGTTATTATGGGACATGACAACCAGTGCATGCCAGGTGCCTCACCTCAGCACCTCAGCATGTTGGGTCAAAATGGGCACCGTTCGTGAGCGTTTACTGCAATGTTAGGATTGGGTGACCTGACCGTGACCACGAGAAGAAAAAAGACCCCTAAGCACCGTACGCACCAGCTACCGTTTGCTCAGAAATACCTCCTAGCAGCTTAAGAATGAAGCAAGCATCTGTTCCGTATCTGAAAATGGCCTCGTCATCACCTATACAAAGAGCATGGATGTTGTGTTGAAGTGATATTTACGAGTGTCCCTCCGATTTTTCCAACAAACTAAACCACAAATAGCACATACGGAAGGGAGAGTTAACACTACTAAAGCAGTCGGCACACCCCTATAGCCAAAGGCTCGTGTTTCTTTGTCGGCTGTCACTCTAAATACTTCAAGATTCCTAACATTTGTGTTTGAATAACTTACAACCTCTGACTAAAAACACAAGCATTAAGGAATACTCAGGGGGCAAAGCAATAACATCATATTGTAATATGATAATAGTTTCAGGCTGTGCATTAAACATAAACATAATCATAGGCTGTCAGCTGTGGGGGGGTCAGTGTTCATCTATTTGAAGCAGAGTTTGGAGCTCACATGAATGGCAGGGTTGTCCCAATGTCAGACGCAAAGAGACATTGATTTAGAAAGAAGTTCAGGGAAGGTTGGAGGACAAAACACAAGGAGCCTACGGGGGTCTAAAAGGCTTGTAATTTGGGTCTATGAAAATGTGAGAGTTGATGATGTGTTGAGGAAAGTCCATAAGAATGCTGGAAGGACAGTGTTGAGACAGGGTGAGTGAGGCATCTGACAAATTCTCAAGCGCACTGCTGCGAATCACTTGTGAAACAAATTTGAGAGAGAATTGAGAGCTGTTAGAAAGTTGTTTGTGCGTCAAACATGGTAGAAACTATGTGTGGGGGAGGCAGGAGCGGCTCAAGAAGAGATCCTCCAAGAAAAACAGTCGAAGGACGATTAGAATGTTGGTGAAGTGTGAGAATTAAACCGAAATAGCTAAAAGACAAATGGAGGATCAGCAAAATATCGGAGAAGCTCACAGAGGTTGAGAGAACGGTGACAGGAAGTGATCAGAAAGTGAAAGTTGAAGAGAGACTGGTGGGTGGACAGAGAGACTGCAGGGTGGACAAGAGAGGCTATGTTGAAAATGGGAGGCTTATCTGTCTTATCTTTGTCCAATCTGCCTTGACGTGTACACTCCCCTGATGATGCCCTTCAGGGGAGAGGAGAGGCATGTGTGTCAGTGCCTGAATGTGGATCCTCTACAGGGCTTAAGCGTTAGGACTCATCCTGTGAACTCTGGCTCAAAACCAGCCTAACCAGCCCGAGCCTCGACCCTCATGTCATGACTCACAGAAAATTATCATACAAAAGCAGACGCTGCATGCCACAAGATTTTAACTTTTTAATTAATAAATATGCCTGGTTGTTTTATGAATGGAATTGGGGCAGATGTAAAATGTATTTGTACTTAAACAAAATACGATAAATTGCACCACTGAGGCTGGCCGGCTTGACAAATGTGCAAAAGAAAGTGTGCAAGGTGATTACACAAGATTGATTACTGAAGTTTGTTTAACATTTATTCCATGAAGACTTATTAGTTATGATCATTTACTGTTTAATACAAACCTAATATGTTTTATACCGACCTAAATATTTTATTTGACTGTCTTGCACACCTGGGAGATTTGCCTTAATGAATACCTGATGTGGAGCCAGTTAATTCCTCTATAAAATAACTCCCTTCCTTCTTCCTGTGAGCCCGGCTGGTGTTTATCAAACGAGGGAATGTCCTGTCATGTGACCCTGGCTTCTCCTACAGCCCACCTGTGTGGACTTTTCTCTTAATCCCTGGAGCCCTTTTTCATTGCTTTGAATACTTAGACCAGTGAGTGTAACTAATTCTCCCATACAAGGATATTGTCTTCCCTTATCTCCTCCTTTGTCCTCGTCTTTCATGCTCCCTATTCAGTGATTTCATTAGTAAGCATTGTGGCACATGAGAGAAAAACTTTCCAATTACAGGACTTATGAGGCTATTATCGTCACCTTCAAATCAACACTTGCTTTTCTCTCACATTGTCAAACCTGATCATTATTATTTATCAGATGATTGTAGACTTTAAAACCCATTCTGATGTTTAGAACTTGTAATTTATGTTTTCAATTTGATGGCTTTTGTTTTGATCTACATGCATACTGTGAAGAGGCCCAAGTATGTTTTCATTGCAAAATTGAAAAAAGTAATCCAATGGTTTATTTGTTTGTTGTATACATTTTATGTTGTTAGTGACACTTTCTATATGATAATTCATTTTTTAATCTGAAAAACCCAGGTTTTTTTAGTCACAACACATACATTTATCATTGTTGTTACTGAGAGTGTTTAATTAAACGTGTTTAACAGTCCCTCCACACACATGCTACACAGATACACCAGTTGGGGGCTGAACAGGCACATGGTCTCTTGGGACGGTCAAGCAGGCCCTGCCAGGGTCTTTTCTCAGATTAGACACCCATTTGGTGCTTCCCTCCCCCCAACAACCCTCTGCTCGAGCCGCATTGACCCCCAACCTGGAGGGGTCAGCTGTGCAGAGGGAACCCTGGTCCGCAGCCGGGAGCGTAAATCAAGAGCCATCGCGGGAACCCTGCCTCGCCCAGGGTCCCAGCCTTGCCTGGCACCATCTTTCTGGGGCTCTGACGTAGACCAGGCTGCCACTGAGGTGGGTTCCCACTGACAGAGCACCCAAACAGGGTTAAACCGACACCCTGGGACCCCTGGAACATCCATCACCACCAGGAATCAGCCAGAGCCAGAGCAGGCTGAAGGGTTGGCCATAAATTCAGTCTTCAATTTAGTTCATTTAGCAGTTACATTTTCATTTAGTAAATTTACAAGACAAATAATGTTATCTCTTATGTACCTATTAAATGACCAAAGATGCACTGTGGTGTATTAAGCACATACATGAGATTGGCGCTTGCAATACAAGAACTGTGGACTGAATTCCATGCTGTTTTAAAAAGTTTGTCCCTGCTCTCTCCCAATTATGGACGACGTGCCCTCCTGGCTACTTCATCATAACAGCACCTGGAATCGTGACACATAAATCTCATCTGTAGACAGTCTTTGCTTCCCGAGGCTGTAGACCTTATTGCTAATGCTTTCTACCTTTGCTTTCTGCTGTAGCGTAGTATCCCTCAGGCCTGAGTCCAACAGACAGGGCCATAAAATGGTTGTGTTACTCTTTTCTAAACCAGTGACACCAGTTGTTCACCCTTCTCACAATACATTTTGTGAGGCCTGACATGTCGTCTATTCCAGTCGGGAATGACTAGCTTTACCTTGGGTTGTCTCTCCGTCCTCACTGGAGCAGCGATATTTCCCTTTTTTGTTTGGGAGAAATGCTTGCTTATTTTTGCTCTTTTAAGATGTATTGATTTAGTTACATTTCCTAAGTTATCATGCCTGTTGATGTACTTAAATATTTCAAGGAGACTATAAACATAACAAAAAAATTTTAATTAATTGAATGGATAAACAACACATTGGGAGAATATTTTCCTTCCCTGTTAGTTTAAGCTATCACCAACAATGGCTTTGATGACATTACTCTTTAAGGCTTTTGTAATAACATCCATTTTGGCAAGTCCAGGGGTTGAGGGTAGGACAAGAGGACCTCACTATGACACGTACAGCCAAGACAGAAATAGAAACACAGCTATGAAGGGGTTAGGACTTACCATCCTGAGAACAAAAGTATAAACCTCCAAAATGGTTCATCCTGTGTTATGACCCTAAGCCATCGACAATAATTAGACAAGACAGGCTAATAACTTAAAACGATAAAGAAAATAAGCATACTATGAAACACTTGGGAGTCTAAATCAAGCTCCAATTAATGGCAGTTAATATATTTCACATTGAGCGATGACTATTACTATGACACTGACAATTTGTAACTGTGAGAATTTCAATTAAAAAACAACTAAATGAATTGAGATTTAATGTATTTAAGAATTCATACCAGGCGGGTTCATAATGAAATAATGATGTGTCCTCATTCTGTCAAAACTGTATTCTACATCAACATTTGAACATACTGCCCTCATGTGGCCAGACAGAGAAATGACTATGTTTAAAAGTATTGTAGTTCTCCAACTGAAAGTGAAATCAGACTTTTAATATTTAATGAAGATTTCTACAAAGGTGGCATGCATTATTCTTTTAAGTATTGACAGACACCCACATAGGCAATGGGAGAGTGCATTCCCCACATCATTGCCCTTGCATTTTAAACAATATTTGCAAACAAAACAGAAACACATTTGTATGTTACTTTGTCCATATTTTATTGTGGTATATATTGAGACACGTTCAGCAAAGACATTGGATGTTTAAAATATACTGACTAGGAACTACAGATTTTGCCAATGAGGGATTCATTCAAAAACCTTTGATACCTGATAAGATTCCTGAACCACTAGGCCACCACTAAAACATAAATGCACATAATACAAACAAGTTCTAGTGAAGGCCAATTGTCTGATCTAAAACCACTGGAAACTGATTCCTGTATCCTGAAAGTTCTGACCCACGGGGCATGCTGACCTCTGTTCCACCACGGTCTTCAGGAGATAATACACTTGAGATAACTGAACAAAAGCCTGTCTCAGTCTCGTCTGGCCTTGAGTTTCTCCTCCATGGTGTGGTCGCCCTTGGATCCTCCCATGCAGGGTGGACTCTGGGCCAGACTGGGGTTGCTGCTCCACTGCTGGGGAGTCTTGGTCTGGATGGCCAGTGCGTGGACGCAGGTCTTCAGCTCTTCGGCTACAGCCTCGTTGACCAAGCGGTGGCACTGTAGCAGCGAGAGTCCCTGGAAGCATGTGCTGACCACCAGGACTCTGAAGTGGGACTCGGAGCCAGGGGGCACGGCGTGCATGTGGCTCTCGTTGTGGACCTCTAGGTGTTCCGGGCCCAGCCGCTCAGTCAGCTTGGCCCGTATGGCCCCCTCCACAGGCCGGCTGGGATCAACAGCCATGTGGGCTCTAAAGTTGGTCAAGGGCCTGACAGAGGCAAGGGTCGTGGAGATGGGACGGGCACAGCGGAGGGCACTGGGCAGCATTCAGGGGACTGGTAAGGTTACTGTCGACAGCCTGCAAGAAACAATTGGTTTGGTCCCTCAATGTGAGCTCAATTCTAGTAATATTAAACACATTAAATAAAAGATTCATAAAATTTTACATTACATTTCAAAAGTATTCAGATCTTGTCACTTTTTTCACATTTGGTAACATTTACAGCCCTATTTTAAAGTTACTGTAATATCAATTTCCAACACTTTCCTACCCTAGCTGTCTTTTGTGATCGGCTCCATATAACCAGCTGTTTAGAACTGTATGCGGTCTCTGCCCCAAGGTTTACTATCAGCTATAACATAGGCATATGTATTTGCTCTATACTATGTGCGCAGCTTCTTGAGATATTAAGCAACATCAGAAATTACTTTCTTCAGGATGTATTTGTTATAAATAGGCTATTTAGCTTCATGAGACTGATGACTAGAATATATTATTTAAAATAAAGTATATACATTTGAATTAGATAGGCATAAAACAGGGGCAGCCCTATCTTATTGCTGTGGTGTATAGTTGTTGAAAAATGGAATTATGTACTAATGACATAAAAAAAATCTCTCCTGTTGCTTCACTGATGTTTGTAGATGTTCATTCACTAACATTCCCGGTGCAGCACCCCAAAAAACACGTTGACGGTGCTATGACTCTATGCTCTCTTAACATATCCAGTGTAGTTTCCTGTAAGAAGACATATGTAGATTGACACAGAAGAAGGGCACAGACAGTTGGCCGAATCAGGGCTCGAACCCTTGTTGCCAGATCGCATGTGTGGTCCGAAGTCAGGAGTTTAGACTGCAAAGCTCTAATATATATATATATTCCATAGTGATTTCAATTGAACACAATGGTGGAGTTTTAGCAAACAGGAAATTACAATAATTTCACTTGTCCTGGGCTTGAATCCACCTCCCCCTGAAATGAGTGTTTACAGGTTGGGATGTATGTTTTACTATGATGAACTATGGTAGACTAGACGACCATGGTCTACAATGTTATTGTAGTTAACAACTGTAGCTACATGCATAAGAGATACAGTCAGTACTTGAGATCAAAACAGAACTTTGAGTTGGTTTAGATGCGAGCTGCGTGACAGCACTACTGTAGCCTGCTGACGTTGAGCGGCTGTGCTGAAATTATCTATGTAGCCTCTGCTTTAAATACAAGTCTATATATTTTTCATTATGACTCAACGTTGTTGCAATAAATGTCTTAGCCTCACTACCTACCTACCTTATTACAGTTTCCTCCGTTGCAGCTGTGTGAAAGATTAAATTGTAGAATATAAAGAAGATACGCAAAATATAGCTAGCTAATCCTTATCATACCGATATCATAACATACTTCTTCTTCATTAGGGTTTACATGGCGGTTGGCAACCTACGATTCCGGTGCATTACCGCCACCACCTGGACTGGAGTGTGACTAAAAACCTACATCCTAGCAAACAAACGAGAGGCATTCAACTGCAGATTCACCTCTGGCTAGACACCACCGGCTGGAACAAGGCAGTTGAAGCTCCTATGGGGAGATTCTGAGGCTACCTAGGCATCCCCTTCTGTTTGCATTCCATAGACTCCCATTCATTTTGGCGTCATTTTGAGAGTGAATAAATTTACATCTGAAGCGTTTAAAGACTCTATTTGTCTATTGTTTATTTCTAAAGAAACACGACCATGTATAAAATGCTCAAATACCTTGTAGCTCAGATTATGGCCCCGTAGCAGCAGTTTTTGTCAAAATAGGCTAACGATTGTGTCATAACCACGTGACTCCCTGTCGCACATTAGAGAAATTACCATAGAGTCAGGAGAAGCTTGGAGGCAATCGGGGGAATGATTCAGATTTCTATTGGCACAGCTACCAGAAGAATTACAACTTTCAGACAGGTTGATCATGTCACATCTACGTCGTCACGCTCAGATGGAGGCTGGGCAGTACGCTCAGGCATCACCGGAAAAGTGCTCCTAATTGACTTCACTCGGCCTCCGTTGAAATGTATGGCATGGCATGGTACATTTTATATACTGTCATTGGTCTGGACACATAGACAGTATATAAAAGGCTGGACACCTCTGGATGGACAGCATACGTCATTTCCGTTTTCTCCATCATTTTCGTTTAGGAGGAAGTGTGGAAGTAAGGTGTGCACAGTGTGCAGTAGTTTATTTTCAAGAATCTGTGGGGTACTGTGGGAAAGAGAAGCATGGTAATTGTGTAATTTCTACTAAATATTGCAAAACCATGAAGTGTTAATTTGATGTGGATTGTTTGGTAAATGGTCTGATCATGTGAAACTATGTATATCTTAAAAACAGAAGTGGGTAGTAACATGTTACATTTACAAAAACAATTAGAGAATTTAATATCCAAATGGGCAAGGACATGGACCTGTCTGTTGACTTGCGAAGAAAATGTATGCTGTCCAGCCAGTGATGAAAACAGAAAAGAAGAATACTGTCCATCCATAATACTGTGAAAACAAATAACGTCTGCTCTCCATCCAGTGGTGAAAACGGAAATGACGTATGCTGTCCAGCCAGTGGTGAAAACAGAAATGACATATGCTGTCCATCCAGTGGTGTCCAGCCAGTGGTATCTAGCCAGAGGTGGGTCTGCGGGGCTGCATCTGGATGCTATTGGAACAAACCAGTATCTTCTTCTAACTACTTCTCCATTAAGGTTAATATTGCAGTTGGCAACCAACATTTCTGTTGCATTACCACCAACTGGACTGGAGTGTGGAGAAGATACTACAGAGCCCCCCTAGCGAACAATCCCATTTTCCTCAAGAACCTGAACATGCAATTAAACACCACAGGACCTGAATTTTCTATCCTAACTCTGCCAATCCATACCTCCTAAATCCTATTAACATTGTTTCCTGGTCCCTCCCATACCTCTGAAAACATAACATGATCTGTTTCTGATTCCCTCGCAGTAAATCCTGTATCATGTTTACCTATTAGTTTCAATGTCATACTAAGCATTGTATATCCCAATCTCATCCTTGTAATTATAGGTTATTTTCTTCTTTGCATGTTTAAAAGCCTACCTGTATCCACTGTCCCTTGGATACGAAAAAAGTGTTATCCTCCCTTTTTCACAAGTCTTGCCACTTTTCCAAGGCTATCACTTTGATCATCCCCTTGGTTGACGCTTTCCCCAGTGGAACATCCAGTTAATTCTGATCATGTTTTAAAGCCTGTTTGGCCAAGTCATCCACCTCCTCATTTCCTTCAACTCCCACATGAGCTGGTACCCACAGAAACCTCACCAGCATCCAGATCTGTCACAACCTCTAATGGCACTGTAAAAACCAACTAGTACATACCCTGTCTGGTCTCACATCCTCCACCCACTCCAGAGCCAACAGAATAGCCAGCATCTCCACTGAATAAACTGACAAATGATCTGTATTCTAGTACACAAACAGCTGCCCCATCATCCCTGTACAGGGGCTATAACATAATATAACCAAAATCATGGTTATATTAGAAATACTTATTTTTTCAGAATTGGTTGGCAGATCCCATCCAAAGGGAAGGTGCATACAGCGCCACCTACTGTGCCGGAGTGAGATCTGATAAGTTCCACACAGGCACATATTTTGTCTACCTTTTACCTAAATACAGTCATTCAGGCCCATGTGCACAAATGTCAATCTACTCCACACCTCTTCCCCTCTACAACACCCCATGCTCTCCACCATTTTCTGTACTATCTGGTGGACTCCATAGAATGGGACACTGTCTTTCCCATCTCTCAAGCCCTACTGTCCATATCAACATCTTAACCTCTCATTCTCCCGCAGAAATACGTCATAGAGTCTAAGGGTGTATAACCAAAAATGGTGTCAGATATGTCTTCTCCTTTTCTAGTTAAATATGAATTTGTGTGTTTTTACTTTCTTATCCAGATGAGGCCATACCAAAGTCCCTTATGCTCATCCATCACTCAGATGTCTTGCTCTTGGGCATTTAGGGTCAGAACACAGTTTGGGATGGTTCTGGTTGAGACTTTGTTTGATTATCTGCAACCAGTGTTACATGTTGTCTGGGACCTGTAGTCTTGCTGTGAATTCTAGTCTTGGAAGTTCTGACACAATTGTTGTTTTTGGACAACATTGGATGTTTATGGCTCTGTAGTAAACCCATTGTATCAGTAACAGAAAGGTTTCTGTAACATTCCCTTAGCTGACAAGGCAGAAATGTGTTGCTTTGCCTTTGAACTAAAGTTTACTGTAACTGCTTCTGTTATATGCTCTGAATAAGAGGGCCTGCTAAATTACAAAAACATATATAATTGATTATTATGTCAGTAAATCAAAATACATAATTAGGAGTTTTTGTCATTAGGTCAGTTTATTTCTCCTTGCTATCCACTGCCAATCAGAAAAGATCACTTGCACAACATGGTGCAAGGCCCCTTATAAATGAAAACTAACGTCAAAAGATAAAAAAATCTCACACCAATGTTGAACAGAAACTTTGAACAGAATCATAACATTGACATAACCAGTAGTATTTATTTCTGTTGTATTTACCTATAATCCATTCGCATCTACAAAATACACAAAATCAAAGACAACATTTAATAAATATTATTCTTTCATTTACACTTTTTTGTTGTTCTTTGTTTTTCTGCATATTTATGATTTCACATGTATAGAGTATTTATAATTACAAACAAGTACATATTCTACAGCACACTACAATGACAATGTGGTAAATTATCTGTTACACTTAAGTAATCGCAAAGCATTCTTATTGACAGAAGCCTTAAAGACCTACGGTAGTTTTAAACATGAACATAAGCAATTGAGTCCTTTTGATTTTAAGCCAAACCCAGCATTTCAGTGGAAAAGGCCTAGCATATAATGTGCTTTTAATTCCCAATAGTTTTGGGGGAGAGAGAAAAGACAAGTACTAACACTTATTGCTATAATTACTTTTTGCACTCATGATTGACTGTTGACCAAGCAACAAGTTTAGAATACAAAAAACCCTGTAACATAATTAAACATTTGCAACTACAGTTACTATAAACAATCTTGACTAACAAGATCCTGAACTGATTCACTGAGAGTAGATAGATAGGTAATAAGTTCACAGCATTCCATTTCATAATATACAACATTAATGACATCCTTGTTTATCATTTTTATGGGAGGTATAATTAGGACACCTTACAGATAGGGTGGATATACTGACCTAAATCATGCTGCAATGCTGAGGCTGGTTCTTCGATAACAAATGTTGTTTTTGAAGATATTTTCTTAAAGAAATTGTGAACATTTATTTTCAGACTGGCCATCCATGTCCCAGTTCAGTTTTTAAAAACTGTTCCCACTACTACATACATATTTTTAACAGATCAAAGATCATTAAGAGCTATAATATTGATATAATTTAATTAATATTTGATTCAATTAAATGTACATATCTATACTGTATATTTATATATTCCAGTGTTTGATGACAGTGTAAAGTTAAGACATAGAAAAATATTTGGCGATAATCAATGAGAAACAGTCCTCATGGCACACTAAGAGATCAGTGTTCATCAACCATCAGTGAAAAGTTTCCAGTTGATCATTGCAGGTTGATTAGAAAGAATGTGGTAATGGCTTGAAGTTCCTAAATAGAAGGGATTTTCTGTTGTTCATACAAGCTACTATTTTATGGTGAAGTATAGCTATGTCAATAAATTATATGAATTGGTAATTGTTCATGTGGCAACAGTCCCAAGTTCGTCACTTGATAGCATTTGCTTTGTGTCAGTAAACTGTTTTGTTATCCTATTAAGTATTAGCTACTGGGATCTAACATGTGACTCTAAGGTTTAAGGTATGAAAACTGTGCATGTACAGCTATGGTACCGTATATTTAGTGCAGTGGGTAGGTCTCAATCTAGCATTTATTTGAAATCTACTTATGGCTGCTATCCTACAAAATGGCAGTTTAAGATACTATCCCTATCTGTAATTTGTTGCTTTTCTCTGTTAAGGGGAAATGTTGTTCAGTAACAAACAAATGTATAGGGCATCTATGGATCTTAAGGACAAGGTCAACACATTCAAGAAAAATCTAGCAAGATAGACTCTCTGTTTTTGCCCATACAACATGATGTATCATGCTTCAAGGTTGAAAAGTAACTGAAAAAATGACTACTCCCTTCTATTTGGGACAAATGTTTTTGTGTGTATCCATTAACATCCAATTATGTTTTATTTTCCCATCTAATGTTGATAGTCCAATCAAATCTGCAGCTTTTACATGTAACAACACAAGATAATCATAGTCAAATTATCAATTTAAACAAACACACTATCAAGATTCCATAAAAAAATACAACACCTGATAAATAAAAGGGTAATGAGTAGAAACCGAACAGAAGATCAATATTTCTGAGAAAAACAATCACATTCTCAAACCCATGCACGCATCTACACAAAATAAATGTTATGCATTATAATGTATATATTATGATAATTAGAGTGCATACTCTATATTCTAACCAATATAGTCTCTTTTAAAAAATGTTTTCAACCAAAAAGTAAATATGCCTTTACTATTTTAAACTCAACAAACATATTCATACATTAAATGGAATGTACAGAAAACATATATTGTTGAAATATTTTGATGTTTAGGAAAGGTCAGTTTATAATATTCATACATTTGTCTATTATTCAATTCAACAATTTTTAGGATTTTAATTTTTTTACAGCTTATCTATTGTATGACCTTTGACAAACATATCATAATGTATTTGTTAATATTTCTGTAACCCGTTTTGAACTTGGTTTCATCTTCCTTATGTGTTTCAATCTTTCTCCACGTTTTTCAAGTATACATTAACTTGTACAGATGTTAGTATGGGGGTTTTAACATCTATGCATTATCATTTATTTAGCATCTGACTTCAAAAAAATATTTAAAAAAATAATTTATTAAGGTTCCAGAAATTCTAGCTTAATGTTAAAAGATCAGAATGATAGCAAACCCAGTATGACTTCTCTTGTAATGTATAGGACAGTTAGAAATGACATGTATAGAACATCTAATTATATGTATAGAACACAATAACGTGACATACTTAAGTGACATTAAAAAAAACTACAAAATTAATTAATTCACATACGTTACATGCCTCAGACTTTCCAAAAATAAAAAGTGAAAAAACATACTGTCTATTAAGAAGGAGGCATTTGGTCATACAAGATTAATGAATGAAGAATTAAAATTGAAATTCTTGGATTTTAAGTGCTAGCCATAGTAATATTTTGTAAATATTGTAACAAGTTGTGGCAATGGTAATATTTGAATTAAATATAATTCAAATATTATATTTGTGCTTTAAATATGGAATGTTTTAACAGAAGATTCATTCAAAACGTGACATGACACAAGTGTAGCAGGCGCACATCTTAACGTAATTAATAAGGGAGATTGACCACTGATTTCAGTGACCGTTCATCAATGTTTTTGAAACAATGTTTTAAAGGGAAAAAGGTCAACCAATCACATTCTAATTTCAACCATAATGAAAGTAAACCTGGAATGTTCTAATATCTATAAAATGGCAGTTTTGTACATACTATAAAAAAGAAAAATTAACATCAAGGCATAATTGATCATTTTTGACCTGACACGAACTGAGCTTGTGTGAGAAATTGATGTGAACACAACTACTGGTAAGGTGGATGGTTAGTCGTTGTTTCTATTAGGGTCTACTGTCATGGCTTATAAAGTAGAACCCCGTTCCTACCCCATACCTGTCACCATTTAGGGGCATGCATTTAGATCTGCCCCTTAAACCTCCTATCCATATTTTGTTGGAAAACTCTTAAAGTAGCACTGAACCACCATGAACTTTGGAACAGATTCTCAGTTTCTTTTGACCTATGAACTCACAGCCTATAAAGCAATGGCAAGGAGAGGTATAGTAGCACAGTTCCAAAGATCTTGATATTATAAACTGTCTATTTAAATAGTACTTTCCATATCAGGCAATCCACATTATTTACGGTGTAGTAGATCTGAGCAACATCTGCACTGACCTGGCTCCAGAGACTAGGCTGTGATTTTAATGGGCCGTACAAGGTAGACTTTAGGGATTTGTAGTTTTTCACAGTGTGGCTTTTCTGCACCCCCCCACATCATCGCCTCGGGGTGGAGCCACACTATTGTAGCACATGACCCCGCGTCTCTGGCAGCTTGAACGCCAAGAAGCTTCCGGCCGCCAGTGCCCCCGAGGCAAACAGGATGGGCACTGCCTTGGTGATACCCACGAAGGAAGTGAATATGCTGATTCCCAGCACGGCTGCCAGCTTGCAGAGTGCGTTGAGGAAGCCGAACGCTGTGCATCTGGGAACAGGGAGGTTGATCAGGTCAGTTCCTTAATAAATTCAATTCAAAAAGCTAAATACGGCAATATATATGAAGCAACAATGACACTTGAACTGTGTGGTCGTTAAACTCGGATGGAATTCATGCACTGAGTCAGTACAGCCACATGGGGGAGCTCTTCATTACAACACAGGTAGAAATGTGCCATGGTCAGGTCAATGAATATACTTAGTATGCGCTCAATGTGCTAGGATGACGACTGAAATTTTGAAAGGGCCAGACATGTTTCAGGCCTTCAACCATGTTGACGTATGGATTGTCAGTATAGTTAGCTGCAGCATTCCCTCAGCCTTGTGACAACTCCCATCCACCCAGTCACTCACAAAAACACCAGCCCCACGCTGCGACACCACTGCCTCCCTCTTTCTCCTTTTGGTGGAGAAGATCTCCTTGACACATTGTGCCAGTACATTATGGAATCACCAGCCTTCCAGAGCATGTTGGATGTTTTGGCGTGGGGTTTCCTACCTCTTGTCAGAGGGGTAGAGTTCCACTGTCAGCACGTCCAGGGCATTCCACGAGGCGATGCTGATGCCCCCGAACAAACACAGCAGAGCAATCATGGCTGACTCGCTGTTGCCGAATGAAAGAAAAAAACAGCTGACACAAGAGATCACACTGGAACCAGCTGGAAAGAGGGGGGGGGGTAGTGAGTGACAGAGTAATGGAGAGGAAGGGAGTGTGGGTAGCAGACAAGGGAAGAGGGGAAAATGTGTTAATATACTATTATGCCCTCAACAATAAACAATTAGAAACTGGTTTGAATTGTGGATGTTGATTTCCTCGTATGTAAGCTAATAAGCACATGGGAGGGTGTTTTATGTGGTTTAAATTACAATGTTTCAAGAGGGGCCTGGACACAGGTGTGTTATACTGGCAAAACATCACAAACTCCAGAAATATCACTTACAAACCATTTACCAACATGTTTTGTTCAGTAAAAAGTGATGTGATGTCATACCCATGGTCAGCCAATCAGAATTCAGGATTTAAACCACCCAATTAATAGGTGACAGAATAACACAGGTACATTATGACATCACATTTGCTGTTCAAATTGTGTTGTTAACTGTCAGCAGACATATATCCTGGGGATGCATTGTGCTGAAGAACACTCTTAGCCATGGCATATTGGCAGTATACCACACCCTTTAAACGCGAGAAAACACTCATCCCAATCTGTCTTTAGTTGTCTGATCAGTATTTGTCTATGACGTGCACCGACATTAGGGTGTACAATCAGATGACTCCACTGTCACCGCGACAACACTCCTGCATCTCCCAGCTCAATTACCCAGCATCCTCAGCCGTCCGATCTTGTCCATGAGCAGCGCTGAAACGATGTTGCCAGGCAACACTGCCAGTGTGCCAAGGAAGCTGACAAAGTAAATCATGTAGGCACTGTTCTCATCACTGAAGTCACTTAGCATGCAGCCCTCCTTGTTGTGCAGGAAGGTGCTGTTGATGAGCCGGCTGTTGATCAGCCTGTACTTGAACAGATCTGTAGGGAAGGACAGAGGACAGTGATTACTGAGACCTGTGGCTAATGTGTTGGTTGGATTTACATGCACTTAACTACTGCATTCTGTGTTATAGATAACGAGTAAACCTATAGACTTGAATGTTTACAGACTGGAATACATTCTGTACTCAAATGTTTTTAGAGCCACTACAATCGTGTGCTACACCGTAATATTGGGACAGACCAAAATACTGTATGTATTTCCTTCAGATATTTTTAAGATCTGATCTCTTAAATTGATCTTATGTAAAACTTTAAACATATTAACATAATAGGGCTTCCTGTGTGTAAAAGCAGCCTCTGTGGGTTAAAATCATGCACTATGGCAACTACCTATAAGCTGCAGAGGATTCATTAGCAAGAAAGCATTAACACTGAGATTTGTGTCCTATTCACATTCAAATGAAAAGCTTCTGCTCGTCATTGATAGCAGCAATGAGTAATCTCCTGACTACGTTAACTACAGACAAACAACTAACAGAGTCCTTTTACATTGTCCCCATTCAACTAATCTGGTAAGGTCTTTAAAATAGAGCGCAACAAAGAGAGACTCACACAATAGAAGAGAAAATGATTAAGCATTTATGGTTTCTGGTTTATAATGTTTGTATCTTATAGTATTTGTATCTTATAATGTTTTATCTTATAATGCTTGTATCGTATAGTGCTTGTATCATATAGTGTTTGTATCTTATAGTAAGTGTATACTTTAGTGTTTGTATCTTATAGTGTTGGTATATTATAGTGTTTATACCTCATGCTGTTTTTATCTTATAGTGTTTCATCTTATAATGTGTGAATCTTAAAACAAAATAACAGGGATAAAGTAGTATTAACTGAGGGATTGAAAAAACTGTCAAGCTCATCAATATTTCCCATCTACCATTAACATTGTTATCTTCTGCCAGTATCTTTGTTTATGGAAAATCAATAACTCGGTTTAAGGTGACAGATGTGCCTTTTCCAGGCTGAAGTAACATGGATTGGTTCTGTGTTGCTAGGAGACCTATTTTGTGTGCAATGCTGATTATGGTATAATTCAATGAGTAAAGAGACAGTAATTTAGTCATTGTCTTGCATTACGTCATAGAAACAACATGCTAACATCTTTATAAAGGCACTGCCAGTGGATTAATAACAGCAACGAAATGCTAACCACACAGCATATTTATAGCTCATAAAACAACTATGCAAATATGCATCTTATAATTTCACCTGTCAATCAAAAGAGCCACTAACACAGTAGAAGTTACTGGCTTTAGGAACTGGAGTACGATTGCTTTTATTCTAGGCCACTAATCAGAGAATCCTGTAGACCGCATGTAGAATAAAAACCAGGTAGAACAGAGAAACACTTATAGTACAGTATTAACAACTACAACAAACAAACATAAGCTAACACTTTGACAAACAACTACAACAAACAAACATAAGCTAACACTTTGACAAACAACTACAACAAACAAACATAAGCTAACACTTTGACAAACAACTACAACAAACAAACATAAGCTAACACTTTGACAAACAACTACAACAAACAAACATAAGCTAACA
>JACXGM010013759.1:0-22724 GCA_016801145.1 Umbra pygmaea | reverse complement strand
GAAGCGACTATCCAATAGAAGTAGAGCACAGAGGAGACGGGGGGAAGGCTCACGGTGAATCACTGGAGAAACTGATGGTGGCTGTAGCCCGCAGCTGTATTTGAGGAACACCCATCAACGTACTAATGGAGGGTTGCCTTGCAACAACACCCAACACCACGCTCCAGTCGTGTCGGAAAAGTGGATCCGTACCGTAACGTACCCCCCGTATCCATCGCTAATATTAAGAAAAAGAGAAATTATAAAAAAAATCCTACCTATCCCTTGCTGCCCCGTCAGAAAAAAATAAAAAATAAAAAAAATTAAAATCCCTACCGACCCATGACCTAAATTGACAACCAACCGGAACCAAACTTTTTTTTTTTTTTAGGCCTAATGTATTATACTGTAGGTGATAATGTCGTTGTCCGTGTTGTTAATGATAATGTATTTGTGTGTCTAGGTGGTTATATAGCTAACAGTTTGGCCATAATGACCGATGCTCTCCACATGTTAACTGACCTCATTGGTATAGTGGTGTCTCTACTGGCTGTGTGGCTGTCCGCTAAACCACCCACCAACAGATTCACCTTTGGACTGCAGCGCCTGGGTATGTTACTTTTAAACCCCCGCCTGTTTTCTTTCTTATATTTTAGTTTGACATTTTTAACTGAGATGAATGTGGGAAGTCAGCACTTTTGTGAACTGACATTTCTCACTTAAGGACAGTAACCTTGTGATGTAGGAAATCCGATGCCACTGGCTGACCTAGAACTTTCTATCTAAAAGGTACAGGACTAAAAGGTACAGGACTGATATACTTCATTTGGCTGTCCACTATAAAGTTCTTTGTTGGTCTATGATTTGCTTAAAGGGATCTACTTGAGTCCAATCTAGGTGTTGGCAACCTTTATAACTGAATCAGACAGTTGTTTTTTCTTTAAGTGTGTGCATATAACTAATGTTATGGAAACCCCACAAGACATTAGAGCCTTTTTAAGCACAGTAGCTGCACTGTCTATTAATGCAGCACCAAGGATAGCTGTTGGGTTAAATTACCACAAAATGTGACATGATCACAGATATTGATGGGCATAACGAGTCTTTCTGAAACAGACAATTTAAACATTGAGTCGAGGCTTTTGAAAGGCTTGAAACCTTTACTCAACAGTGACATCTGCTGGCATCTTCAACTATGGCACACAAAAGTCCCAAGGGGGTAGGCTTGGACCCAGGTATTGAAGCAGCCCTGGGTGGATTCTGATGCTATCACCTCATGTTAGCAATCCATAGACTCCCATTCCTTTTAGGGTCACTATTGACAGCAAATAAATTTACATCTGAAGCGTTTAGAGACTATTTGTCCATTGTTTATTTCTAAAGAATCAGGACAATGTATTAAAAGCTCCATTACTTTGTATCTCACGTTATGGCCCCGTAGAAGCTGTTTTTGTGAAAAATGCTAACTATTGTATCATAACTACGCAACTTTCTGTCGTACAGTAGAGAAATTACTGTAGAGTCCAGGAGAAGCTCGCAGGCAATCCGGGGACGTGGAGGCATACAGTCAAGGGAAAATCCTATAGAGTCCATGAAAAGCATCGGAACAAAATATTTCAGTAACATTTTGTGGCCGGTCGTTCTGTGGTCAGATTGAAAGATTCACGTCCTTCATCACAAACTGCATAGTTTCAAAACGGGTTGATAAATATTAATTTGTCAACACGGTGGGTTATTGAATGAATTAGAACTGTTTGAGACAATATACATTTTTCCTAGCATAATGTAATACAATCATCTTGATTTGGAGTGTTTCCAAAAAATCTAACTTATGTGAACCTAGAACAAACTGTTCTTGACTGGAAATAAAACTCTTCTGGCAGCATGTATGTCTCAGAAGTGTTCATAAAGTGTGAAACGGCTGTTGTGCTTTTGGAAATCGCTACGTTTGAGTGCGTGGATTTGTAGTGACTGCTTTTGTGTTGTTGGTACACATAATGGTGCAATTGTTGGACATGGTGCATTACATTGATATTTAATGGATTTGTGTCATGAAGTTATGTAGTGCTTGTGCAATAACCTGTGAGGGGGAAGGTATTGTCTTTACAGGTTTAGAAACAATATTTTTTCTACAATGCCAGGGCACAGGCGATAGCTTTTTTTTTATCTACCATCTGGCCAGCCTTTAAAAAAATGATCTCACAGGGCACAGAGGTTGCAGCGATGGCTAAATGGACCATTGCAAGTTTATATAGGTGAGGGAAGACCCTGCATGTTTGGCCCAGTACATCAATGGGTCTTCCACTCTTACCAGCTATGCATCTGCTAAGGTACCGTTAAACTTCAACCATAGCATTGGCACTAGCACTCTGTATTCTCTTGGTGTCACTGACTCTGTTGTCCAGGAGTAACATCATCACCAGCGCTCCCCTGTTCTCCCTGGCAATAAAACAAATATACATTTTTAATTATATAAATGCCAGAGACTGTGTGTGTGTGTGTGTGTGTGTGTGTGTGTGTGTGTGTGTGTGTCAATTTCTCAATACTTTCAAAAGATCTCTCAGCCAAGGTCTCACACATTAAAAATGTTTATTTTTGATGCCTCATTTTATACATGTTTTTGAAACTCGTCTCGATACGTTGATCCAATGCAGTGAGTGTCAAAAACTTTGAGACATTTTTGACAGTTCAGTGTCGAGCGGTCCATTACTGGTCACAGAGCATTGCACTGAACAGTGGCATTCTCGTGAAGTTGCAGGAAGGCTCAAATCTTGTGAATAGATTCTATAATGCTATTTCTATATCCTGGTGTTGATTATCTATTTAAAGATGCACTATGTAACTTTCCATATATTTGTCTGGGCAGGTTGAGAATTTTTGTTATGGTTTATTGAACACAGGGACAGAAAAATACACATTATTTTGTCCGTAATATGCATTGCTTGCTTGTTAGATATTCTGAAATTTCAACTTGGCTATGCAAATAATTTCTATATTTTTTATTACTTAAGTTGATTCAATGTGGTAGTTTCTAATGTTTACTACTTCTGAAGTGCACGTTTCATTTGTAGCTTTCAAAAAAGTTACGTATGGCATGTGTTCATTAGCCTGGAAAAATCCAGACCCAAATCTGGAGGATACAAGGGTCTGGCATCGAGTAATGAAAATGACCCATCTCGAGGGGCGGCACCAAGCATGCATTTGAAAATCTCACTGTACGCAATTGAATAACACTACTACCTGTCACCAGTGGTTTTTCGTGAAGCCCTTATGGCGGAGCTAACTGGTAGATTAAACTCTTGCCGTATCAGGTCGGCAAAACAGCGAAAACGTCCTTCTTAAAAAGGAACAATTCGAGCGCCGTCTTCTATTCCTCCGTTAGACAAAAAGCAAAGTCTAACTTGTTCATTGTAGTGGGCAAAGCCGTTTTAAACAACTGGTGTTCATCCATAGCGATCTTACAATGTTTACTAGGGCTGGGCGATAATTCAATATTTATCGTTAGCCCTAATGTTTACTAATGACTTTGAGGTCGCAGCGCTGTCGTCATCTGTTTAACACGCTTCTGGCATGCCTATATCAGAAACACTGATGTGATTGGTGCAGCTCGGCTACAAGGGCATAGTTAATGAGCAGAATTACTCGTTGCCAGAGTAACTTGCTGAGCAAATTCAAATTGTGCTCCCGCGAGAACTCTGGATTTAGCCTATAGCCTATTATGTCTACTGCTTTGAGGTGTTCCTTGATGTAAAATGTTTCAAATTATGCATAAACCACCACAGAAGCAGTTGCGTAGCTTGGGGCTGCCAGCCTGGTCTAACATCTCCCCTTCTCCTCACACCAAAGAGGTAGTGGCAGCTGGCATCAGTGTCCTGCTCATCTACATCCTAACAGGGGTGCTGTTAAACGAGGCAGTACAGAGGACAGTCAAGCAGGACTTTGAAATAAACGGAGATGTCATGCTCATCACAGCAGCAGTGGGGGTCGCTGTCAACATAGTGTGAGTAGCTGAACACACACACACACACACACGCGCGTATCATTTAAGATCTAACATTCAAGATCTCTGTATGTACGGACGGTTAAGGGTACAGACAGCGGCTCCTTCTCTGGAGCCACACTGGCACCCACACCTGAAGCACAGAAGGCCTTAGACAGATACTCTGCTTGTTCTGCTAGGTGGGAGGATATGCACTGTGAGTCAGAATGCCTGTCTGCACCACCATCCTCCACCCATGTAGCCTAGGCTGTCTAAGCTTGATCCTAGAAGCGGGTACTTTCCTGTGACCGCATGTTTCCTGTAGGAATCAAAGGAGCAGCCTACTTCATAATTAGCAACTTGTTCTGCTCCACCAACAACAATGAAATGGCTAGCCTGTTAACGGTGCGAGCAGGTACAATTTCAGTTGGTGGCAACTCACTCTGGCAAGCAGTGCTGTCTTGCGTCGCTGCAAATCTGTGAGTGTCAAGTTCAAGTTAGTCACATTTACAGAGAAAAACGCAGGTGTTATTACATTGGAAATCTTGTGTCATGGCTCGAATAGTGCAGTAATAATAAAAAGGTGGAAAAAGTTAAACAAGGGTCTATCAGTAAAAAAAAGACATTAAAAAGGGCACTAGGGAAGAAGCATACTACGGTATATAGAGTCTGTACATGTAAACCGTGGACAGTGCCCACAGAATGATGCTGTGTGATGATCAAGGGGCATTTAGAAGAAATATGAATAATCTTTAGTGACTATAATATACACTCAACGGCCACTTCATTAGGAACACCTGTTCAACTGCTCATTAATGCAGAAATCTAATCAGCCAATCAGGTGGCTGCAAGTCAATGCATTTAGGCATGTAAAAATGGTCAGAAAGATGATCTGCTGAAGTTCAAACCAAGCATCAGAATGGGGAAGAAAGTTGATTAAAGTACCAGATGAGCTTGTTTGAGTTTTTCAAATAGTGCTGATCTATTGGTATTTTCCCACACAACCATGTCTAGGGTTTTCAGAGAATTGTCAGTAAAAGAGAACATATTCAGTGAGTAGCAGTTCTCTGGGCAAAAATGCATTATTTATGGCAGAGGTCAGAGGAGAATGGCAAGACTGGTTTGAGCTGATAGAAAGGCAACAGTAACTTATATAAACACTCAATACAACCAAGGGATGCAGAAGAGCATCTCTGAATGCACAACATGTTAAACCTTGAAGCAGATGAGCTACAGCAACAGAAGACCACACCGGGTGCCAATCCTGTCAGCTAAGAACAGAAAACTCAGGCTACAATTTGCACTGGGTGCCAATCCTGCCAACTGAGGCTACAATTTGCAATCCTGCCAACTGAGGCTACAATTTGGACGGCCCCACCACATTTGGACAATAGAAGATTGGAAAAATGTTTATTGGTCTTATGAGTTTCGATTTCTGCTCTGACATACAGATGGTAGGGTCAGAATTTGGTGTAAACAACGTGAAAGCATTGATCCATTATTCTCCGTATCAGTGGTTCAGTCTGGTGGTAGTGGTGTTATGGTGTGGGGAATAATTTCTTTGCATACTTTGGGCCCCTTATTACCAATTGAGCATTGATTGTATGCCACAGCCTACCTGAGTATTGTTGCTGAACATGTCCATCCTTTAATGACCACAGTGTTCCCATCTTCTAATGGCTACTTCCAGCAGGATAACAAACCATGTCACAAAGCTCACATCTCAAACTGGTTTCTTGAACATTACAACGAGTTCACTGTACTCAAATGGCCTCCACAGTCATCAGATCTTAAACTTCTGAGCACCTTTGGGATAAATTGTTGAGTCTATGTGACAAGGCAGTTCTGAAGGCAAAACGGGGTTCAACCTGGAACTAGCAAGGTGTACCTAATGAAGTGACTGGTGAGTATGTGTGGTATACAGTCAAGTCCATCAGAATTTTGACATTGCCTCAGTTTTAATTTCTGCTGTCTACCACGACATTTTGGCCAGCTGTGTGTCATGCCCTCATTAGTTCACAAGTAGCCAGATTAAAGTTACTGAAAATTTAACACAATCACATCAGAGACAGCAAAACTTTAGGGGTGGCCAAATGAACTACTTGGTACATTCTTAAAAAGAAAGAATGAACTGGTGAACTCAGGAGCAACAAAAGAATACAGAAAACAACTGTCGTGGATCACAGCATAATTTGGTCCCTGGTGAAGAAAAACCTTTGCAACCGTTGGTCAGATCATGAACACCCTTCAGGCTTATGTGTCAAAGTCAACAATCAAGGGAGTACTTCACCAGAGTACATACAGAGTTCACCACATGATGTAAAACATTAAAAAGCTTCAAAAACAGGAAGACATGACTTTTCCAAAAATTGAAAGGAAAACGCCCTCAGACCAAGCAGGAACTGAAGGCTGTTGTGGTGAAGTATTGGCAGAGCGTCACTGACTGCAAAAGATTTGCAACCAAGTTTTAAAACTCTGTTTCATTCCTTAGTATGTTAATTCGTCCAATTACGTTGGAGCCACTAAACTTGGATTACTGTACACAATCGAATGTTTTAGGACACTCAGGAGTTTACATTTGTTAGAATATGATACAATAACATTCATGACGCTGGTATTACATTGACTGCTGAAAACAGCTTTGTTTGTAAATAATTCATTTTAAATTAGTAGTTTCTGACAGTGGTAGACATTAGTAATGTCTTGGATATATAAATAAAAATGTATGCCACCTTGGTGAATTGACAACAACAAAAGATTGACAACAATTAAAGATAAAAGTTCACAAAACACATGTTGATTGTTTGTTTCTTTCCGAAAACATTGTGGTGGTGTACAGAGCCAAAATGAGGACAATTGTCCGTGTCCAATTATCTGGCAGCTAGGAGTGATTCCTGACACCAGTTAGTGATGTAATGACAAAGCATCTTTGGACAGCCCTACATGTCTGGCTGTTAAAAGAATATATAACTACAGGTGTCCAAAGGCCCTCTAATCTGTACTGACACTCTGCTGGAGCCAAATTACTCTTTAGTTGAGTGAGTGTGAGTGTGTGAGTGTGTGAGGACTAGATGGAGTGCGTGTAGAGTAAGTGATGATTTTGTTAGTGTCTAGTTGATCATAGTGAGAAATTGTTAGTTCCCAACATCCCACTACATTGTTAATCATCTGTAAAGTATGACTCTGTTTAATGAAAACACAGAAACCTGACGTGCCTCTCCTTTCCAGCATGGGTTTTTTATTAAACCAAACTGGGAATGGGCACCTCCACGCCCACGGGGGTCATGGTCACTCCCACGGCCCTCCTTCGCCCCTCCAGAATTCACATGGACACAACCAGGGTGGCCCCGGAGCTCACGGGCCCCAGGGAAGCCTGGCAATCAGGGCCGCATTCATCCATGCTTTGGGAGATCTTGTCCAGAGTGTAGGGGTCCTTATTGCTGCCTACATCGTACGCTTCAAGGTAGGAAATACAGCTGGGTCAGGAAGAGGAGTTTTAAAATGCTTTAGCGATGGGTATAAATAAAGCTTTATTGATGGAAAGTGGATGTTTTTTAAGTTTGTTTATTAGGGCATTCCACCAATGCAATAAGAATTGAACGAGGCCTGTTTTGATCTGTGTCTTGTCAGTTTGCTGCCTGTCAAATGACCCAAATGTGTTTGAACGATCTGACCACTCACATTTATCATCCCAGCCAGAGTACAAGCTGGCCGATCCCATCTGTACCTACATCTTCTCTGTCCTGGTGTTGTTTACCACGATACGTATCATACGAGACACGGGGCTCATCATCCTTGAGGGTAAGACAACAGCTACAGTATGTACATGTATTCTTTGGTTTAGATCAGTGTTTCTCACTTTGTTGAACTCCTCAAGCGTTGTGTTCAGGGCCCGTATTCACAAAACATTAAGGCTAAAAGTAGCTCCTAAGTAACAGATTTAGGAGAAACTTGTAAAAATAATGTCACTCCTAACTTTAGGACTCAAAAATATTTGGTGTTAGAGTATTTCAGAAAACATTTTTAGCACTAAAACCATCTCCTAAATAGAGTCACTTAAGACTCTAAGAGCAACCAAATCAATAATGAGCCTAAAATGTGGAGCGATCTCATAATAAAGTTGAGCGATCTCATAATAAAGGCAATGAATGTTTTGAATTATAGCCTACATTACATTTCAATATAGTTTGTGGTGACATGTATAGCAAGGTTAATTTATGTATAGATATTATATTTATGTTCATTTTTCTATAGCCGAAATATATTAAATGATTTTTGGTCTAGTGTAGTTGAAGAAGATTGCCCTATATACTGTGGCAGTAGTTTGGCGCTTGAATTCTGCAATATATTTGTCCTTCTGAGTCTCTGAAAAATACCATTGCATGAAAGACGCATTCATTTGCAGGGCATATTTCCAAGTGTTGATTTTCGAAGTTGCCCCAACTTCTAAATGTCTCTTTAATAATGTCCTTCCTCTCAAGCACAAGTTGCCTGGGAAATAAAACTTCTACTTGCTTTCAGTTTGGTTTTCGTTTTGGTTTGCCCAATTTACCGTCAGGATGATGTTCTAGTTTAATAATGAAAAAACTGCTGCATATCCGTAATCCGCGAATTGTTTATGTTTATTTCAATATGGCAACATTAATCATCATACTGTATTGCTTAATTTTGGAGTCCACCTGTGGTAAATTCAGTTGACTGGACATGATTTGAAAAGGCACACACCTGTCTAAGTTCCCACATTTAGGAATTCCCACAAGTCACGAAGTCCGAGGAATTGTCTGTAGACCTCAGACAGGATTGTATCAAGGCACAGATCTGGGGAAGGGTGACAAAGAAGCTGATGCTCACTCTGACAGAGCTCCAGCATTTTTGTGAAGAGAGTAGAACCTTCCAGAAGAACACCCATCTCTGCAGCACTCCACCAATCAGGCCTTTATGGTAGAGTGGCCAGACGGAAGCCACTCCTCAGTAAAAGGCACATGAGAGCACGCCTGGAGTTTGCCAAAAGGCACCTGAAGGACTCTCAGTCCATGACAAACATTCTCTGGTCTTATGAAACAAAGATTGAACTCTGGCTAGCGTCATGTCTGGAGGAAACCAGGCACCGCTCATCTGGCCAATACCAATACCCTATAGTGAGGCATGTTGATTGCACCATAATGCTGTGGGCATGTTTTTTAACAGCAGGAACTGGGAGACTAGTCAGAATAAAGGGAAAGATGAATGCAGCAATGTACAGAGACATCCTTTCTGAACCGGCTCCATAGTGCTCTGGACCTCAGACTGGTGCGATGGTTCATCTTCCAACAGGACAATGACTCTAAGCACACAGCAAAGATAACAAAGGAGTGGCTACAGGACAACTCTGTGAATGTCCTTGAGTGGCCCAGCCAGAGCCCAGACTTGAAACCGATCAAAAATCTCTGGAGAGATCTGAAAATGACTGTGCACCAATGCTCCCTATCCAGCTTGATGGAGCTTGAGAGGTCCAGTAAAGAAGAACTGCGCCAAGCTTGTAGCATCATACTCAAAAGACTTGAGGCTAAAAGGTGCTTCCACTAAGGATTGAGCAGAGGCTGTGAATACTTACGTACGTGCTTTTTTTGGTTTTTATTTTTAATAAATTAGCTAAGATTTCAATCACACTTTTGTCACATTGTCATTACGGGGTATTGTTTGTAGTATTTTGAGGGAAATAATGAATTTAATCAATTTCGGGAATAAGGGTGTAACATAACAATGTGGAAAAAATGAAGCGCTGTGAGTACTTTCAGGATGCACTGTAAGCTCGTTGATGAAACATTGCATCATCTATAGCAACAGGGTCAACTACGCCCTTACTGTTAGCGTAAGAGTTGTGTAGTGCTATAGCAAGATCAGATATGTACGCCCTGTTGGATACCCTGGAATAGAATACACTCATTTAGGTCACGCTGTACTGATGCGTCATAAAATAAACCGAAACATTCACCTTGGGAGGAAGTGTGGAAATCCGGTACATGGTCACACTTCTGCTTTTATGATTTATCCAGACTCATTTACTAGAATCATAACAAAATATCATTCATATCTACAACTGGATGTAGAAACAGGTTTTTACAGACCTATAATGACCTTTTTCCATTGAACACTTACACCATCTGCTGCTCCATGCTGGCATGGTCTGGCCGAGGCTGGTCGTGGATGTGTCCACAACTGATCAGAGAATGGTTTGCTCATTTCGAGAGTTTTTTGACTGACAGCAGCAGAGAGAGAACATGCCCTAGTATACAATGTGTACATAAAGGAAAACAGTTTGTAGGCTATGCCTCAACAATTTACAGAATATATAAATAAAACCATGGGTAGAAAAACAATACCAGGCAACTTTGAAGTCTGATTGAAACAACCGTTTGCACAGACACTAATAAACCTGTAGAAACTTTATTTTTTTAATAAAATGCATGATAAAAGCGATTCTGATGTTTCCCTACACTATATGTTTCTTTACTGAATGTTGTGTTTTTTACATACAATTGCACAGGGTAAACTGCATAATCAAATATTTCTGTCAAATGGGAAAATAATACAATTATTAAAATCATTATACCCATTGATATTTTTATGTAATGATGGTATAAGTGCATATTTAGAATCCTCAAAGAAATGCGTCATGTACAGAAACAAACAAAACATTGACTGTTGGAATTTCTCAGTTTGTAATCTCACCCACCTTTGTCCCAGGAGAGTACCATGTTAAGTGGTTAAGTAATGGCAGAATATTTTCACATTCTAAGGGGAAAGTTATTTGCTAGCAATGAACTCTACCTATCAAAAAGACTTGCACGAGAGACGGATTTCTTTTAACGTAGTTAGTTTCATAATTCTGTTTTCAGGGGCACCTAGGCATGTGAATGTTCAGCGAATCAGAGAGGACCTTCTGAAGTTGGAGGACGTTCAGTCAGTGGATGAGCTTAACGTCTGGGTGTTAACCGCCGACAAGACTGCCGCCCTGGCACACCTTCAATTATGTGAGTGACCTTCAAACTTGTTTTTCTCTGCTTTGGAAACTCTTGTTTCCTCAGTATTGTAGAAGTGTCAGTATCTGTAAGAGTATTGTTTGCCAGCTACACAGCAACAGTATGATGTTCTGACCATTACAGGAAGGTACTCATGATAAAGTCATTGTATAGGCAAGTCATTTATAAGTGTAAGACATGGCAATGCAGGCTTTCCTCCAATAAAGCACAAATATAACTGATACAGAAAGATATTATGTTTTACACATCGGTAAAAAAAATTGAACTATTAGAATATCTAATTTTACATATATTTAAATATTAAATTAAAGGTGCTCTTTGTAGAAAAACATTCTCTTAAGTGACTGACTTCTAGTCTTTGAAACTGTATTTGTTGGTATTTCAACATTTAAAACAAATGTATAGATGTATCAGATAATGATTCCCTACACCATGCAGAGCTATGTTACACACAAAAGCACATCCTAAAATACATAAATTATTTAAATAGACCAGTGTGTGCCCATTGCCAAATATTGTCCCATCTAAACATTTTTTCTGAAGCTAGTCACCTGAAAGAGAAATTAGTTCTGTTTTTCTCAGCAAAATCTTCCAAAGTACACCTTTAAGGAACGAGTGCCAGAGTTTGGTGTAGTGGTGTAAGCACCTGCCTGTGTACACTATATGACCAAGTCTATGGGGCTTTGATTCTGGGCCGCTGTCTGTACCCCTTTTCTTTTTCTCCCCTTACATGTCTCCTTAGCATTGTTTAATTACAATTTGGGGGTACGCATGGTGTAGCGGGCTGAGTGGCTGCCTTGAAGGACAAACTACGTTATGATAGTGGTTTGAGCCTGAATGTGTTTTCGAACTTTCCCCGGATTTCCAGAACGAGGCAGCTCAAATTGGCATAACGCTGCCCGGGATCTGGGATGGATAAGTCGGATTATCTACCTTGCCACGTCGCTCTCCAGCGACTCCTTGTGTGCAGATCGGGCGCCTGTAAATTCAGTTGCGGAAGTATAATTGGTGTCAGTGATCCCGCGCATGAGCTGACTAAAAGCTTCCATGTTGGATGAGCAGTGTGAAAAGAATCTACTGGCTCAGCGACCTGTGGTTGGATGAACCATGTGACCGCCCTTTACCATATCGCATCTGTCTAGTGGGAAGTGGGGAGCTGCCAACAAGGCAGGGTTAGTGGGGAAAAAATGGGGGAAATTATAATAAAAAAGAATAAAAAGATAAATTTGATCATTTAACCTATTTGCCATACAACTAAACATACATGTCTTCATTACTATAAAGGAAAAAATGACTTTAACCAGAGCTTCTGCAGGATGAAGCACAAATTGCCACAGCGCTGCCCAGAATAAGTGTTAAAAAACATTTCTAAGCTCTGAAACCAGCTCTTCCGCTGCACTCAAAGTTAAAATATTTAACTTTGAGCCCCATCGGTGCTGACCTTGCAAAGCGTAACCAATTGTATTCCAGTTTGTGTTATTTTTGTATACACATCTATATCACAAACTACCATTTAACACAGAAGTGATATCACAATCTGGGAGGAAATCATTGGCATGAAATAATGTTAGTTAGAAAAACAACAACTACTAGCCTGCTAGCTAGCTCCAGAGCTAAAGCTGTGTCAGAATGCACCCTACTTTGCGAAGAGCAAGGCGTTGAACGGTGGTTATGAACAAGACCTTAAGAATCGGGTGGCTCGGCGGCATGTGGTTGGAGATACCATGCGAGCACTCTTCAATATCCCGGATCTGTCCTAGGAGTACGGTGACAGGGTTAGGGTGAATTGGACATGACCAATTGGGAAGGGAGAAAGATGGGGTAAAAATACACATAATTCATAAGCTTATATTGGTATAATTTTTTTAACAAAACACTTTTGTTTAAAATGTGTAAACTCGCATTGTTCTGTCCATATTTGCATATGTTGTAGCTAGGACAGTATTAGACATCCAGTGGTTGTATCTGTCATCAGCTTGTACTTACATACTCCTAAATGCAGTCTTGTACTGTCATTTGAGTGAAAATGTACATTTCGATTATGGTACTATACTGGCTACTGTAAATTGCAGTATTTAAGGGTTTAGCCCATTCTGTATATTCGATGTTTGGTTTAAATTATTTAGCCCATTCTATATACAGTATTCTATGTTTCATTTAAATTAAACCACTCCATGTTCAAATGCATGGCAAAAGATTGCCCAGTTTAAGATGTCATTTACAACAAAAGCAAAAAACAATTGATGATTTCTATAATTATTACATTTTTTATTCAAAGACATGGATGTCCCATGGGGTGGTATAGGAAAATTCTTAGCATATTTTATCTTAAATATTTGGCTTTTTTCCTTACTAATGGAGTAAATGAAAAACGTGTTTGAGTTTGGTGTATTGTTCTGGGCTCACAACTCCAGACCAGACGTATACCCTGGCTTTGCACCCTCTGTCCAGCCAACTATCTGTGCCTTTCTTCTTGGTCTCCCCCTGAATGCCTATCTCCCTAGCGACTCAATAAAAAATGGCTTGACGCGTTTTAGAAATGCAGAGTATCCATTCCCTTGAGGGCGTGGTTTCTTAAATTACAGAGGAAAAAGCCACTCCTGTAACAGTGTTTTGTGCTTCTAGTGCCCTCTAGTGCCAGTGCATGGGAAGACGTGCAGGCCAAGGCAAGACACCTGTTGATCCATAACTATGGCTTGAGCAGGTGCACCGTACAGGTCCAGACACACCGAAACAAGGCTTTACACACCTGCACACACTGCCGAGGGTCCAGCGCCTAGCCTGATGACACCATCACAGTCTGAGCAAGTTAAAACCAGAGTGCTGCCAAAGTGTAGTGATTTATGCCATCTGTAGAATATATGGATGGTCCAACAGACAGATGCACTTTTCTTTTAAAGGACAGTTAACACTTCCCTAGCTGTTAACCTGCCTGTAAAATTGAGGAGGCGTTTAACAAATGTGAAGATTTCAACAGAAACATGTGTATCTTTAATAATCACCATTAAAGCCTGTAAATGTTAATTGTTTACCTTATTTTGTACATGACTTGACAATGAATGTTGATTGAGGGGATTCAGTCTTCAGATATAATTTTACTATGTTTTGTGTTTTGTTATTAACTTTAGGCGCTTTATAGTTTTCAGTGGGAAAATGTGCACTTCTCCGGGAGTCTCAATTGTATTTCTTAATTCCTTGCCTCCTGAATATGCATGAGGAGAAGGTCCTAGGAAAGGAATCTGATTCCGTACAATTGAGAGCCATCCTTTTTGTCATCTCCTCAAAGCAGAACAACTGGGATCTACTCTGATCTGTTAGGGACCAATCCTAACATGAAACACACTCGTTTGATAATGCAAACACCTTTGCACAATCTTGACAATGCAACAGTTTACACAGAAATGAAAGTCTGTGTCATTATTTGAAAATAGTATTGATCATCCAGATGTGCATGTATCAGTATTTAATGTGACGCCGTCTGAATTATAACTAGCTGATTGAGCCTTACTTCCTCTGTCCTTCCTTCCTCCAATCCTCTGAGCTCATTGGAAGAGAGGATCCACGTGGCCACTCTCTGCCATCCAATCACGAGCCTGGAGAGGATTGGTGGAAACGAGGACAAGCAAGCAAGTTTAAGGCCATATTTGCAAGTCAGGCACCACAGAACTGAGTGGTGGGGGAAAAAAAAGGATGGGGTTAAATTGAAAAAACATTGTTTTATTAATTAACTCCATGTTGCCTTTACTAATGTAAAGCTTTTCATGCTTTACAGACTGTTCTGACTGGATATAGTTTGGTCAAAGGCTTCTCTGGTCATCCTGTTTAAACTTATCAACATGTCTTTGTTGGTTGGAACTGGGAACGGACTAGACTTTTCTTTCTTTGACATGCAAATCTTAATCAGATCAGTATATGTATTACATGCCTTCACCTTGTATTGTTCTTGTTTTATTTTATATTAATTGTGAATTAAAAAAGCACTAACAAGTGTTTGGGATTTGCCCATTTTCTTTGTCAGGAGCTTTGTTACTTGTTTTATTCTGGGGAAGATGATGGAGCCTGAAGTATTGATTTAAAAAAGGTTTTATATGTATATCATGCATGGTATGTCCTTAGTGGTTATATTTATTTATGCACTGTGTTCCCTTTGATTAAAAACAGTCCGGGTGCCACCTTCGTGTGAACTAAGGATTCTTACATAAATCCATTTTGATTTCATTTTGTAACTCATTGAAATGTGGAAAAGACCAAGAAGGTGAATACACCTGACTGACTGACTGCAATTTATTATTTAAAAATAAATGCAAATCACTATTTCTTTACAAAGAGCCCATGTAACTTGTTTTCTAGTTCATATTTGACACCTGAACTAGATGTGGTCAACATTTATGCATTAACTTTAGTTAATCTTTGTCAAAGATTGTAAAACTTAAAAATCTAAAATATTAAGGCCAGATCTATTTCACGCTTTGTAGAACAACACGAAAAGGTCCCAAGGTTGGTGAAACCTGTTGTCTTTTAAAGTTTTTATGCAATATATTAATGTAATTAGCCATGCATACTGCCAACTCATGAAACAACCCAAAAACAATTGGTTAGATCATGAAATATACTTTAATTTTTTATACAGTACATTAAAATATTTTAGGACTTTTCCAAATCTCTTATCTGTCGTCTGAAGACATGGCCTGTAGCTCCTGTCATCTGAAAAGTTGTTTGTATGTCTGTAGTTGCTGGACAGAGAGAGAGGGTGTCATCCTTTGTAGAGCCTGGAGGAAGTATTGGTGCTTGATGCTAGAAGCTTCCATACTGTCCTCTTGGAGTGTCAGAAGAGCCGCCTGCAGGCAACAGCGTTAGATGACAGAACTAATTAAATTTTAACAGTTGAAATCCATCAATGTTTTCAATTGATTTTATAGTTGTTACTAAATTGTAGTTTTAGTGGTTACATTTTTGGGGGGGGATTTTCAATGCCTACAGCATATCCAGTAAAAATGTACTTTCACAAAGCCAATGTGGACCTCCGAAATACTGGATTTATTGGCATTAAAATGGGGGCGTAGATGGCTCAGTGGGTAGGGAGTCAGACTTGAAGTCAGAAGGTTGCCAGTTCAATTCCCAACTGAGCCAAATGTTGTTGTGTCCTTGGGCAAGACACTTTACCCTATTTGCTTCCAGGTTGTTGCTGTAAATAAGAAGTTGTTCTTAGTCAACTTACCTGGTTAAATAAAGGTTAAATAAAAAATAAAAAATGTTATCAAAGTTCATCTGACCCAATGTCAACATCCTTACGTGTCCCTTTATGATTGTAATATTAAATGGACTGTATTGGGTCAGACATACACCTTACAGGTAGCCTGGGAGAACCCTGAGGGACTTCTGTCAAATTTAGATTTGCTCTGCAAGTCAGTCTGGCAAAGAGCCCATTCTAGGCCATTTCCAATTTTTCCAAATCGAGGCACCAATCACAACCGTTGAGGCGGGCTTTATACTGTCATTGGTTGAAGCAGAAAATTACAACAATAGCTGCTTCAATGGAACATCCACAATGTCACAAGATGTTGTCGCGGTCTTGCCGACTCGGCAAAAGTCTGATCTATCCAATTGCGGCGTCCGTTGGTGACGCCCCTTTGGAAATGTGCTGTGAATGAACCGTGCCCAGACCCACTCTCAGTCAGAACTGAGAAGAGTCTGGTTTTAACCAGGCTACCTTACAGGTGCATTGTTATTCTCTATACCTTTTATACATGATGAGGTCAGCAGTTCTCAAACCTCTCCTGGGGACACCCATCTAATCCATGTAATAGATATCACTGGACACCCATCTAATCCATGTAATAGATATCACTGGCGGCTGCTGGTCTTTTCAAAGAGAGGAAGCTCATTTTCGGCCTACGTCATATAAATAGTTTATTTAGTTATACGTAAATTCTGCCCTACGTTCCTTTTCAAGAAAATGCTCTGTGACCCTGGCGTACCAACGAGGCATCTTTTCCAGTGACTTGACCAGTGTCCTCTTAATGGCCAGCAGAGCTAGGCTGCTTAAACTGCCTTGGCCCATTGTGTTATGGGTGTAGGACTTGAGCCGCTTTAAACAGGAGAAGCTCCTTTCTACACCTGCAGATGTAGCTCCAATTGTTGCCACTAATGACAACAGTTTGTAAAGCTGAGGCACTGCACTGTCCAACTCCTGGAACAAGGAATGTGGTGTATACTGTATGAAATGTATAATGAAAATTGGCTAGCAATTCCACTAAGCAAATACAAAGAAATTGGTTGCAGCAGTTTGTCTTTCGAATACACTTGCAAAATCCGCGAGTGGACTGAGCTCGAATAGCTCCGGTGACTTTTTATGGTACAAAATCACTGTCAATCAAAAGGAGATGCAGTCTTTCGACAAACCCTCCAAACATCAGGCAGAAGCCCGGAGTCCAGGCCTGCCCACTCCTCCATTCACCCACAGAGACGCTGAGCATAATCGCAGCATTTATTCAATGATCGTCTAGTTTCGAAGCACTGAAAAAACTGTTCAAAGCAGCCCCATTGCAACAACAGGGAAATGCACTGTGATGCTATGGGAATGTATGAGAAGGAAATCCAGTCAGTCGACCTGTTATGTAGCTGATTCAGAACTCATCTTTGATATGAACGTGTTCTAACACATTTTTAGTCAATAAAATGTTAAGACAACAGTACATATTTGACTATAAATTTTTTGACATTTTAGGGGAAGCCAAGCTTCCCTTGCAGTCTTAACGAAATCGCACCAGATAGATATATTCCAGAGCACAAACCAACTACTATTCATTATCAACCACTTGGACTACTTAATTCAATTCAGCTAGAGAACCATTGAAAACCATTGAATTAGCTGACGGTGTTAGTAAAAAAAAAAAGAAACAAATGTGCCTGTGTGGTTATATTAATATTTTTTTCATTTCACAAGTGCTTAGAATGTTAGTAGCCTGTACCTCTTTACACAAGTTCTCCAGATCTGCTCCAGAGTAGTTTTCTGTGCACCCCGCCAGCTCCTCCAGAGACACGTCACCGTCCACGGGCATCCTCTGTGTACACACCTGCAGGATGGACACCCGCGCCTGGAGGCGTAGCAGAGAGATGGTGCTAGTGGATATCAAGGGTGGTGCATTAGTACATATCCACAACAGGTAAAGGTGAGGTTAGTTACCTGCAGGTCAGGTGGGGGGACGTAGATAACCTGGTCCAGTCTTCCAGGCCTGAGCAGGGCGCTGTCCAGAGATTCTGGTCTGTTGGTGGCCGCTACAATCATCACTTCCTTGTTACACACCTGGTGATACTCCAGCTGGAGGTGAGGGCAGACCGTTACGGGTCACGTGAGGAGGCTATTGTGTTTCAGACCCATTCTAGCATCTGGGAGCACATGGTCAGCTTCCTTCAACTACTTTTTTCAAATCTGAAATGTGCTTATTTCCACATGTAGTCAGAACAGGTATAAATTGGTTGAACCTTCTGGATGACCTGTGGCAGTTTTACCAGCCTGGATTTCATTGTATAAATGATCGTATATAATGAATTTGGGATTTGAAATTATAAGTCGTTATATAATTTCAAATCCCGAATTCATTATATACGATCATTTCCTATCAGTACTTATGGACTGCATCGTAATAACACTTTACACCAAAATGCCGTTAAATAATAACTTCTGTCTTCTGCCAAAACGTTTTATATTTCTATGTATCATCCCTAATGCTTCTAATTATATATTTACAAGCCCAAGACGTAGTACGGACAAACCCTTTCGAAAGTTAAATTTTTTTGTGAGAAGTGGAGGCTGGCGAACATTGATAATCTGGTAGTAATTTCTGGACTGGAGTAACAATTTAAACCAAGTGTGAGATTCCATTTCAACTACCGTAACAATACGAGCTTATCCTCCTCAATGAAGTTTCACCGGCCTCCACTGTTTGTGAGACATTAAATGATTTTCATGCTGAAACAAGTCTATAAGACTAAACATTTAACCTGTTCTTGTTGGTGAGGCTCTACCACGCCCTCAGCCTGCAGCATCTGCTCTGTTCCTCTTCTCTCCAGGGTCCTAAAGCCCACCCCGTCCAGCTCATTGAGCAGCACAGACAGGAGGCGTGTCTGGGCACTCTGGGGGGCGTTACCTTCTGACCGTGAGCCAATCAAAGAGTCTACCTCATCCAGGAAGAGGATAGAGGGGGCACAAGCCCGAGCCTGACGGAACAGCTACACACAGGAACACACCACACAGTTATACAAACATATCATTCATATACACAAATACTACATAAACTGGATACACAAATACTACATAAACTACACCTACTCACTCGTACACACAGATGCGTTTCTGGCGAGTTTGGCACCCTAGGTGAAATCTCTAAATGTAGGTTTCAAATAAAAGAGTAACATACCCTACATCAGGGTTAGTCAATTCTAACCTTACGAGGGCCAGAGCCTGCTGGTTTTCTATCCTACCTCATCATTAATTGCACCGACCTTGTGTACCAGGTCTAAACCTGTCCCAGATTAGAGAGTTGCAATGAAAACACGAAGTGGAACTGGCTTCCAGGGCCAGAGTTGACTATGCCTGCCCTTCATCATGCACCATTAACATGGCAGATTATTATACTATAAATTAGTAAACCAATGTTTCAAATAACTACATAAACTGGATAATAATATACAAGAGTGGTTTCATACTTTTGACAAGTATTGACCAGTCTTTCCTCCACATTTTCCCTACCTCTATCCTGGATAAATTCCATATTTCTTGAATGCTACAATGCTTTTCCCTCTTCTGCACTACCTTCCTCTCTGACTGGCTGGCAACACGTTCTGCAGAGGAGTCTAGACAAAGGCAGGGATAGTTAACACACACATTATATTGACAACTAAACAATAATTTGTAGCATATGGAATAATCTGATTCTGGAGAAGCCAGGGATTGACTGCTGTCAAGCTATCCTATCTTTGTAACTTGTTATTTCATAGTTTGACACATTTAGCAGAAACAAAACATTTGGGCCAATGTCAAGAGGAGGTTACAAGCTTTAAAATTATGTACAACTTGTTTATCAACTATTAAAATTGAGCTCAGAGCTAGGTAATGAAGATAACTACCCAGATCAGCCTGTTAGTTGTTCATTTTCAGCATGACACTGCAATGCGTCTTCTAATAACTATTAAGTTCTGCTCTGGATTTCATAATATATTGTATTTCAGAACAAATTCTTGATTGTTTGCTACTCATTTTAAAGTATAACAGGATAATATGCCAGCTACAAGTAACTTGTGTCTAAAAACAAGTTGTGGGTGTCAAGCATTGCTGACTGAATACAGAATAGTCTTGAATATTTTTATCTTCCCTGGACAGAAGTGAGGTTAAAGTTGGAATAAACCATTTATTAGAGGGGGGGCCATTAAATAATATAAATAGTATACTTTTTTTAGTGTTTTAAATATTATTAAAAAGAAACATGAGCCAAGATCGCACTTGTTGAGTCTGAGGGGAAAATGGCAGTGTGCTGTATTAACTTTAGAGCAGAAGCAGCCTCCCCTAGCACCCACCTATATAGTGAATTGTCATACGGGATTGCACTGTTGTTTTTTCTACAGAGACAATAACTATTGAAATAATTTAATAATGTACATTTATTTTTGGAGATGCTGAAAAATATTTAAAGCCCAACTAACCTAGGAGTAGTGACATCACTGACAGCCTACCCATAGAACGGCAGTCAGAAGATTTTAATTGCGGAACTGTCACTGGAACATTTACCGACTCACCCAGCATCCAGATTTGGCCCCGCCCTCCCTCACAATCTCTCGAGTTGTATAATATCATCTCACTCATAACAAACAAATAAGTCTTGAGTTAATGTTTTATTTGTTTTAATTTTCTAATTATTTAAACTACATTAAGATTTGTATATATTTTTTAAGGGCATTTGCAGGGTGTGGGTACGACCAATCGGCGCCCCATCCCAGATGGTGCCCTAGGTGACCGCCTATATTGCCTATCCTTAGAAACGCCCCTGCGTACACACCAGGGAACCTATTTGCAGAGAGCAAAAAGTAAAAAGCTGGTACATAGTTTGCTACCAAGCAAATTTTCGGGAAGCAAAAACAAAATTTGTTATTTTAAAAAAGAAACTGAATTTGTTACTGTGTAGTCTATATAATAATGTCAGGTTTATATCGGTGATGAGGTCGCAACATTGCTTGGCACCGCATTTTCCTAATGGAACCTGGTACGAACACACGTAGTTGTCTACCAAAATTGTAATGTTGATTAAAGTAGGACAGAAACTTTACATCAAATTATAAAATTGTTTTTGATATTGTGACCACAAGGACAAATGGAGAGGAAGAGTTCAGTTAAAGATGCCTTCCACGATATTAGGTAATATTTATGCCTACTTAGGCCTCTGGGTTCTACAAAATATGAATATAGGCACTGTCAAGCTAAAACGGGTCCCTGCTTGGGACTTAGTTCATTTCTCTGAAGTGTCTAGGTTCGTATTTTAGTAGGTCTAGAAGTTGTGCCCACTCTACAAACTCATTAGATGTCACCATATAGCTCTGGTTTGATTGACAGCTCTGTCAACAGTACTTCCTCCACTTTAGCAAACCATATGTCACTAATTTGTTGGGGTTTCCCTGCCTGACACTCGGTAAGGGAATGCCTGCAATAGATGTGAGAAACAACATCGGGTTTAAAGCTAACTACGGTAAAACGATGATTCTTCTTTAAATTGTGCATTTAATATAAACAACATACTACACATGCGGACTATAATGGGGGGCCTAAAAATGTTTTGCATTTACGAAAGTTACGGATTGTAGCTTAAAGTGGAAGTGCTCTGTGGGTCGTACCTGAGCCAGGGTCTTCTCCGAGTCCCCTACGTAAGGGGAGTACAGGTCCGCCCCGCTGACTGATAGGAAGGAGCAGTGGGAGGAGGTGGCTGCAGCCCTGACCAGGGTGGTCTTAGCACAGCCAGGTGGACCGTACAGCAACACACCCCTGGGGCGGGACAGACCCAGGCGTAAAAAGGCTTCTGGGTAACGCATGGGCCACTCTATACTCTACAGAGAGAGATGAAGGAAATTACAAATGATACCATCAGTTTCAAACAATCCAACGTATGAATGCTACAGACTGCCCAACATTGTTCCAGCAGTACCTGTTGTAGTTTGAGTTTCACCTCCTCCAGGCCTCCTATCTGTTCCCAGGAGACGGCTGGGCAGTCTGTCTGTCCCACACTGCTTCTTAAACAGGATGGAAGGACCATCTTCAGGGCAGATGTGAAGTGGTCCATGGTGATCACCTGCTCCAATGAACTCTGCCGATATGAGAAGCCCAACATAATCAAGGGGCAGTAGGTAGGGATGGTAGGGTAACTAGGGATATAGTCAGTAAAGAGCCAGTCAATATGAATTGGATTCATTAAGGAGGCAGGAACTGCCTTTATGGTGAAATAGGGGTTGAAAAAGAGGACATGTGATCGAGAGGTTCCCTTAATGAGTTTGTCTGATGGTTGTCTAACTGTAGAGGAACACCCATGAGTCTGTCTGATGGTTGTCTAACTGTAGAGGAACACCCATGAGTCTGTCTGATGGTTGTCTAACTGTAGAGGAACACCCATGAGTCTGTCTGATGGTTGTCTAACTGTAGAGGAACACCCATGAGTCTGTCTGATGGTTGTCTAACTGTAGAGGGACACCCATGAGTCTGT